>CAUYPO010094877.1:0-25805 GCA_963574435.1 Cheirogaleus major
TATAAGAGTAAAATACACACTGGATTTTGAAAACTTAGTATAAAAAATGTAAAATATCTTATTCATAATTTTTATTTTGATTACATATTAAAATGATAACATTTTAGATATATTTGGTTGAATAAAATATATTTTAATGAAAAAAATAAAATAAAATAAAATAAAAGCAGCCATAGATAATACATAATGGATGAGCATGGGTATGTGCCAATAAAACTGTATTTATGGACATAGAAATTTGAATTTCATATAATTTTCATGTTTGAAAATATTATTCTTTTGGCTTTTTCTAACCATTTCAAAGTGTAAAAAACATTTTTAGCTCACAGGCTATATATAAATAGGTAGTTAGCTTGCCATAGTATGTTGACCACTGGTATAAAACCTTCATCCATTTCATCCTATTGTGGAATAATCTCATGGCCAATCCAGATCTTCTCGCCAAGTTCTCTGAGGGTTTTCTGGGCTTGTGATGCACTTTCATTTCTTCCTCTACTCAATGTGCTTCCTTCTCTTACTCTTACAGGTGTTGATCCCTTATCAACATCTTGCATTCAAAAGTCAGTCTCAGCATCTGCTTCTCTAGAACCCAACATGAGATACGCACAAATCAATGTTATTAGGTATTTTCTCCTTCAAAGATGATATTAAATCCCATTTTTCATGATTGAATCAGAGTGAAAGAAAGGAGGGCAGAATCAGTTTCCCTTTACCCATAGGCAGAGAAGCTATGTGTGGAGAAAGATATGTAATAAAGAAAGACATTGGCGAGAACCAACTTCTTAATTGTGTTTTGTATATTGATATTTACTTTCACCAATATAGTCTGTTCATATGTATTCCAGATTCATTTTGTAGGACTCCCAAAGAATTAACTCCACTTTCTACCAGACTGCCCTTTATATTCTACCTCAATCAGTCATCTTCTTATAGTCAACTTTTATTAGACTAAGCAATCTCAGTGTGTGCTGGCTATAGTTTATTTTCCAAATGTAAAACCACCTTTTCTTTCCATTATACTCATTTCTACAGTCCAGTCCCCATCCTATCACCTATCCCAGCATGCATCCTCCGTCACCTTGCCATCACATTGAGGCAATTCTGGATCTCTCCACATGTTGTCTATCAAAGCTTATCTACTGTGATTCTTATTCTGAATTAGTTCTTGCGCTTGGCTATCAACCATCTGGAAAATATCTGACATGTTTCAGTCATGTATTAAATATGGACAGTAGTTTTATATTTGCCCACTACCTTCTATTAGCACTGAATATTCCATAGGAAAGAATCTCCACTAATAGGATGTCAAATTATTTGGCACCTACAAAGAGGGAAGATTTTGAACAGGAAAGCTACCTGGTGACTCTCAATCAGACCATGTAGAGACTCACTGACAGGAAAAAGTAGCCCTGGCAGCATACAGGATCGAGTCATAAATTATTTGACCCTCAATTCTGGATTTGACAAGGATTTTATCCATAGCCATAAGTCAGGCAAATATCTGGAATTGTGGAGAAATATGAGGCTCACTGTCAGTACCCCAAAATAATTTCAATCGAACAAGGATACACAGTTTCAGTTGATCATTACTTTCATATTAGTTTTTTTTGTTCATTGATTCTAAAGAATGAATGTAAATTATCCCCAAATTATTGTTTACTTTTGTTATTACCATTCATTGATGTAGTAAAATTTCCATATGTACTTTGCTTTGTGTTCCTATTTATTAAGTATGTTTTCAATTCTTCTTCAGTCTGTTGGTAGTCTACTTCTTTTTTCCTTATATCTTACTTGGTAAATAAAATAAAAATATTCAAAATGTGTGCTGATCAGGTCCCATTTATTTATTTTTGTTGTTGTTGTGATTGCCTTTGGGGTCCTCTTCATAAATTCTTTGCCTAGGCCAATGTCTATAAGAGTTTTTCTGACATTTTCTTCTAGGATTCTTATAGTTTCATGCCCTAGGTTTAAGTCTGTTATGCACCATGAGTTGATTTTTGTGAGAGGTAAAAGATGGATCCTGTTTCATTCAGTCTTCTATATGTGGCTACCCAATTTTCCCAGCACCATATACTGAATTAGAATTCTTTTCCCCAGTGTATATTTTTATCTGCTGTGTCAAAGATTACATGGCTATATGAGGATGGTTTTATATCTGGGTTCTCAGTTCTGTTCCATTGGTCTATGTCTCTGTTCTTGTGCCCGTACCATGCTGTTATAGTTATTATAGGCTTTAAGTCTGATAAATTGATGCCTCCCAATTTGTTCTTTTTGCTTAAGATTTCTTTTGCTATACAGGGTCTTCTCTGGTTCCATGCAAAGCATAGAATTATTTTTTCTAGATCTGTCAAAAATGCTGTTGATATTTTAATAGGGATTGGATTGAATCTGTAGATCACTTTGGGTAGTGAGAGTTCAGTTTAAATTCTGGCCTTACTATTTACTTGGTGGGTGACAACCAGAGATTTGGCTTTTGCAATTGTAATTGGGGATTATAATAATTGCCCTACTTATGTATTCTTCACAAAGTTTCTATGATTAATAAAGTGAGATGATGCTTACAAAGCTGTCTTATAAATTATATAATTCAATACACATGTTAAATATAATTTTCCTAAATAACTTGTATATACTTTAAACATTTTTAATTTTCAAAGTACATTGGGTAGTGTGTAGAAGAGATATTATATTCATGTGGTTCCAAATCCAAAAGAGTAAAAAAGAACAATACAGTAAAATGATTTGCTTCTGTGGCTGCCCCAATCCATCTCATCTCCCTACCTCCTAGCAAAGTACAGGAGTAACTGTTCCCATATAGCCTTGATAATAGCATTGCTAAATTTTTTAATTTTTGCCATCCTAAAAGTGAAAAATAGTAAAAATGGTTGCTCTGTTGATCACTGCATTTTAGAAGACCACTCCAATCAGCTCACATTTGCTTAAAACAAAATGAAATAAAACAAGCATTTAATTAGCTCACAAATCTTCATTTTCAGCAAGCTTGATGAGGGCAGCTCATCTCTGCTCCATGTGGTGTTAGCTGGGGCAGCTCAACTGGGGCTAGAGACTCTCCCACAGCATACTCACATGGGTGGCAAGTCAGCACTGGCTGTTGGATCCTGTCCACATGGGCCTCTCCACTGGAAGACTTGTGCTTCCTCCCAGCATGGTGGTTGGGTTTTAAAGAAAGAGACAGGAAGTGGAAACTGTCAGTTTCTTAAAGCCTTGGCTAAGAAATTTGCACAGTAACACCTCTGCTGTATTGTGGAAGTTACAAAATTCAGATTCAGTGGAAAAGGAGACAGACTTCACCTCCCAATGGAAAGAATGGCAAATAATTCTGGAGCCATGTTATGAAACCACAAGTGTGGTATTGTTTGAATTAGCATTCTCTTTTGATAAGTGCATACAGCATCCTTTTATAAATCTAAATAAAGCTTATTTGTACTGCCCGTGCTGTACTGTGTGTTCATATTTTTACCTATTTATTTCCTATTTGTATAGCAGATATTTTCTTATTTATTTAAAGAAGATGTATAAGAGAGAGGTGAGCTTTCCCTTTGTGATATGAGTCACAAATAATATTTCCCACTTTATCATTTGTCTGTCTTTTGAATTCGATTATCATATTCTTACCCCCATGCAGAAATTTTTGTTTTGTATTGTTTTCATGTGGTTGAATTTTACAATCTTTTGTAAAATGGATTATGGATTTGAGTCTATAATTAGAAAGATCTTCCTTCTTTATAGGATTTTACTTATGTTTTTATCTTGTAATTTTGTTATTTTATTTTTTACATTTAAAACTGATTCAGAGTCATTTATGTTGATATATGCATGATATATGTTTATTTTTCAAAATTAACTTGAGAATTACCTCCACTAGATCTTATTGCTCCATCAAAAAAAGTCTTAAGAATATTTCTTATGTTTTCCCATAAAATATGACACTGGCTCAGTGCTCTTTTCATCATTGTTAATGATGATCATCTATTTTTTCTCCTTAGATCTATCAAATAATGAATTACCATTTGTAATATTTTTTAACTTACATCTCTACAAAAATCACACTTGATAATAATTTACTATTTTTTAAGAAACAACTGAGTTTTATTTGCTGATATTTTACTTCAGATTTCTGCATTTCATTGAGAAATAAAATTGGTCTCCATATTTCCCTTTTGATGTGATCTTTGCCACTTCTTTATTATCGGTGTTATACATGCTTCATAAAATGTATTTAAGAACTTTTCTTTTTTCCTCTGATCTGAAACAATTTAAATAACATTGGAATTATGTGTTCTCTAAATGTGCTGTAGAATTCTCCTAGGAAACTGTTTGAAGAGACAAAAGCAACTTTTTGACTACTTTTTCTATTTCTTTTTCGGAAATCCATCTTGCCTAGATTTTTTTATCTTCTGGATGAGTAAATTATATTTTTATAGAATATTATTTCTTTCATCCAGGTTTTCAAAGTTATTTATGTAAAGTTAAACCAAAAAAAAAAAACCTCTCTTATGATTCTTTTTGTTTCCTCTTGTTTATGTGAATGTATGATACCTTAATATTTATGGTCTGAAAACTTCATAAGTTCATTTCCATGACCTGAAAGGTTACATTATTTGTTTCTATTTCCAGTTTTGAAAGGAAATTTTCCATTGAAATATTAAGCTCCTGGGCTTTATTTAATTCTTGCCACAAAACTCTGCAGGATGGATTTATTCAGATAATAATTCTGACCACTTATGAATATTAAAGTCTACTTTAGCTAGATATAAATGAAATATTTCCTAGAAGGACATCTTGGTGATTATGTCCTGAGTAATTAAACTGTTCACATAAGGTCATGAGTTCATCACCATCCCTCCCTGAGAGTGCATAAGACATAACTCATGCTGTTATATAGACAACTCTTTAAGAAAAGTGACAGGATTTTACTGAATTTGAAAGGCCACCAATAAGAGTCCTTGAATTCAATCAACTTTCAAGTTATTAAACATTCCATGGAACTTGAGATTCCATGTTAATCACTCAGATTTATAATTCCCAGTGTTTACCTCACATACTTCAATAAACACATTCTTTATTTTTCCACTAGGATTGTATTTCTTGGGGACAGTAATAACTTAATTTATTTAGTTGAAATATTTGTTTCCATTTGCATGGGGAAGAGAGAATATGTGTCCCTACTTTAAGAACATAGAGGCAGCACAAGTTACCATTGTCTTCTTGAGTCTTCTAGCATTCGGCTATTTATTCTCAAAAATGTTGTTATAGACGAGAAAACTGGGCTCTGGGAGGCTTAATGGTTTTCTTTGGACCACATAGTTATTAATGGCTGAGCTGAGGCTACAATCCAGGTTTCTCAATGCCTTCACCTTTGGATCTTTCAGTTTAGTAGTGGAAACAAATACATGAAGCAAATGCAAGGAAACCAGTGATCACGAAAACCATAATAAAGGTTCCAACAAGATGAAAAGAGAGAGCAGATCATTTCAGACTAGGGAACTTCTGAAGACCTTGCAAGGCTGGTTAGACCTGAGCAGAGCCTTGAAGCTGGACAGGCTTTGGCAAGAGAATGGAGGGCTCCCTGAGGGACAACCAGAGCAATGACACAGGGGTGGTAGAACTAGGAGCAAAGACCCAGGGCTCAACCAGGAACTAGAGAGCAGATGTGGCTGGAGTAGGGGCTACATGCCTGGAGTAGGACAAAAAAATGAAGGAGAGAGGTTGAAGAAAGACCATGGAAAGCTTTGAATAACAGGCTGAAGGATCAAATTTTTCTCTCAGTAATGGGAGGTTTAGAGATGCCCATCTTGGAAAAAGCTGCAGGACTGGTCTTAGCAGGTGGAAGTAGATTTTCTATATATGCTTTGGACTGCTTGAAGTTTTCACCCTGCACATTTATTACTTTTTAGAGAGAAAAAAATTAAAACAAAAATAAGTCATTAAAACTACCACAACAATGAAAGATTTATGTGAGCAGGAAACCACTGCAAAGGAAAAGGTCAGAATCCTGTGTTGGTCAATGAGGGCAAATTCCCAGAAGCAACTTCACTCTAAGACTCTGGGCTGTATTTTCTCCCTTGGGTAAGGCACAGATGGAGGAGGACACAAATTAGCTCAGGAGAAACATTATATCTGAGACCTGAAACCATTGATATGATTTTATAATTTCCTATTAGGCAATAATTTAGACTCCAGAGAAAGAGAGAGTCTTAATATCTATGGTGCCACATAACCCTATTAATAAATAATGAAGGTAATGAAGATAATAAAGATTTAAAAAACAGCTGTTAGAACACAAGATAATTAATTGAACCCATCCAGCAAGAATGTTACATTTCTCATATTTTTGTGTGTAAAGTCAGTGAGTAAGTCAGCCAGTTACTCATTGCCACTTGGAAAGTGGCTGCACAGCAAGGTCAGTTAGGAGATCAAAAACCTAGGAATCGTGCGGAGAACCATCCTGCAGCTTAGAGCACTTTGCCCAAAGTGGCCAGAAAGATTCTGAGTATAAAGTGTTTATAACAAAACACACTCCCACAAAATCTACTTACTAAAAGATTTAGGGTCAGGTACGGTGGCTCATGCCTATAGTCTTAGTACTTTAGGAGGTCAAGATGGGAGGATTGCTTGAGGCCAGCAGTTCAGGAATAGCCGGGCCTCTGGCAAGACTACATCTCTTCAAAAAATTTTAAAAAAGTAGCCTAGTATGATGGCACATGCCTGTAGTCACAGGTACTCAGGAGGCTGAGGCAGGAGGATCCTCTGAGCCCAGCAATTTGAAGTTGCAGTGAGCTATGATGATGCCATGGCACTCTACCCCAGGCAATAGAGTGAGACTCTGTCTCAAAATATTAATAATAAAATATAGATTTAGTTTCATTACTGTGATTTTAATCTGTAGATAAAGGGAACAATCAACAGAGTGAAGAGACAACCTATGGAATGGGAAAAAATATTTCCAAACTATATATCTGATAAGGGCTTACTATCCAAAATATCTAAAAAACTCAAACAACTCAATAGTAAGAAAATAAATGACCCAATTAAAAAATGGGCAAAGTAGCTAAATAGACATTTCTCAAAAGAAATCATATAAATGGTCTCTAGGTATATAAAAAATGCTCAATATCACTAATCATCAGAGAAACACAAAATAAAACCACTATGAGATATTACCACCCACCTGGTAAAATGGCTATTCACAAAAAGATGAAAGATAAGAGTCAGCAAGGGTGTGGAGAAAAGGGAACCCTTGAACACTGTTGGTGGAAATGTAAATTAGTACAGTCATTATGGAAAGCAATGTAGAGACTTCCTAAAAAGTTAAAAATAGAACTACCATATGATCCAGAAATCCTACTTCTGGGTAAATGTCCAAAGGAAATGAAATTAGTGTGTCAAAGAAGTATCTGCACTCACATGTTCACTGCAGCATTATTCACGATAGCCAAATATGGAATCAACCTAAGCGTCCGTCAATTGGATGAATTGATAAAGAAAATGTAGTATATATACACCATGGAATACTATTTTACCCTAACAGAGGAGAAAATCCTGTCATTTTCCACAACATGGATAAACCTGGATGACATGTTGTTAAGTGAAATAAACCAGGTATAAAAAAACAAATGTTGCATGTTCTCACTTATATGTGGAATCTAAAAAAGTTTAATTCATAGAAGTACAAAGTAGAATGGTGGTTACCAGGGGATTGGGAAGGGGGAAATTCAGGAAATATTGATCAAAGGATAAGTATGTGAGGTAATGCAGATATTAATTAGCTCCATTTAGCTATCCTACAATGTATACATATTTCAAAACATCGATTGTACATGATCAATATATATAATTTTTGTCAATTAAAAATTGTTTTTAATTTTAAAATAACTGAGATTTGGTTGTATTATTGTGATTTTAACCTGTGTGTAATGGAGAGACTGGATTTGAATTATGTGTGTGTTCTAATGATGATTCTGTGAAAAAGGCCGTCAAGACAGAGTGAAATCAGCTGTGTACACCGTTATTGCAAAAACAGTAACTCAACATTTCTCTGAACTAAATGGCATGAAGATAGCTCTTCTGAATTGGCGAATTCTTTCAACTGATACCCGTGTTCAGTTAAGTAAGAAATTTTACTTTAAAACCAGCTAGCATTTATTTTTCATTCTTTATTCCATAGCATTTGTTGCCTTTTAAATGAATTCTGCAAGCTGCCAGCCATTCCTTCATATTAAGCCTTTCAAGCATTTGAGAGCTTGCCAGGGCATGTCCTGACATTTCAAAATCATTAAATAATGGATTTTCAGTAACCAGTGTTGGAGAGGAGAGAAAAAGAGAGTAGAAGAGAGGGGAGGAAAGGAAAGAAGGAAAGAGAAAGATGAACTGACGGAGGGAGAGAAAGAAAAAGAGAGAGAGGGAGGGAGGAAATGAACAACTAAAAATCCTACAGAATCATTCTGTTCATATTTTTTTGTTTGCTTTAATTTCCCATCCCAGTAACATTTGTTAAGAATGTGGCAATATATTTTAAGGGGTTTTATTTCTTAATATCACCTTACAATAATAATAACTCTTCATAAAGGCTTCAATTTTAATTCAGAATTTTAAGGAAAGATGGATGTCCACAGCAGCAAAATTGACAGAGGTGCCCTTTAAAAGAACCAGGAATCATATCATCAGTGCACAGGGCTGAGTCACATCTGCTCTTTGCTTAGCACACTCATCAGGGATACAAAGCAATGACAGGAAATTGTATTGACTCTGTCAGTGAACTTTTCCGGCAGAAGGTCATTCTGTGGGAGATGCAGAAATGATGAAGGTCAGCAATTATTGTAGCTTCGTGGTTAGATTTTCTATGGTCTTGTTTGTTATTTAGATCATAGTGATTGTGTTCTTTATTATACAATCAAAGCAAGGAAAACAATTGTTCCTTAATGACAGAGGCAGATGAAATATTTCAAAACTCTCGTTTGGAAGAAGAATATATTGAAAAGAAGACGCTAATGGAGAAATAAGCAGAACTAAATATAACATATAATTGGTAGCTTATAGATGTCCCGGCATCAGTCCTGGTGACCAGATTGATGGGTTTCCTCTTTACATTTCACCGAAAGAATTTTAGCTCTTGCCCACCAAACTATGAAAAGCTGGGCACGTAGGAAATAAACAACTTAAAAAACTGATTTAATTTTGATTCTCATGTCTGATCTGTTGGCACTTGCATTTGCACTTGTTACACAAGAGGTAGCAAATAAACAATGGGCAGCAGAGTTTTAATAGCCATTTGTATATTTTCAAGCTTAAGTTGTTTTGGGGGATTTTCTTTTTTGTGTTTATATTTAAGTAGTTAGATATACATACTTAAATATTGACTGACTTTTGGTTGCAGGAATAGGACAATATGATATTTGAATGACAATTTTACCCCCAAACCACATCATATTTATGAGGGGATAATTTTTCCTCTCATTTTGGGGAGTTTAAAAATTTTTTCCAAGATTTAAATGAATACCTTTTCTCATTAATCAATAATTTATATTATTTTTAATTACTTGCATTTCTTTGTGAGAATCTTACAAAATCTTTTGTGTCTATAGGTGACTAATATTCAATAATGACAAAAACAGAAATTATTTTCCCAAGAGGCTTATAATTAATTTTATACAACTTACTTTCCTACATCTCAGTAACCTGCTAAAAGGACTTGGATAGATAATTTATAAGATTAATTTTGCTACTAAAATATCTATCTTTCTAATGTTTCTATAGTTTAAATAGATCATATATAGATATATTTACATGTATATTATATATTATATAAATATGCATTTATATATTATATAAATATGCATTTATATAATATATATTTATATTCTTTTTAACCTGATGGTCTACTTTAAGAGGTATCTGAAGCAAGATTTCCTTTCAATATTCATGATGTTTCACTATCTTTTCTTACTGTAATTATATGCCCACATTTTAAATGGCATTATCTGTTTCCATCTCTTTGGCTGTAAAGGTTATCTCCTTTTGATTATCTCTAACTTGGCCAAATCGTTGATGAGTTTTGATTATCCAAAGTGGTTAGTTCACTCCGTTCTACATTTTTAAAATTGTAAACATGCATGCTTCCAAAGATGCCAAGGAGAGCATCCAATTTGCTCAGAGTGATGTAGAGGTGCCGTCATGTAAACACAGCCAAAAATTTAGAAATCAGTCTGGAAAGATGACTTGCTGAGTAGTTACATTTGATAATTTGCGAAAAGTTAAATAACTAAAGTTGATAATCACAGGAAGAGTACACAAGGAATGACACAACCATGTTGTAATAATAGTGTAATATTAAAAGGAAACCTCATTAAACTGAGTTAACTTCATTAAGTGCACCATCCAGTTCCCATTTCCACAGCAAGATCTCTCAGGCATCTCTTAGTTGCTTCTGAAACATCAAGCCAGTTACATCAGAACTAAGAGGCAACACTTAGTTCCAGGTAAATGCAACTAAAAGGAAGAATTTCTTTACAAAACCCAGAGTAATACTTTATTCCTAAATGTTGTATTGTAAATACCATAGTTTGTCTCCCAATAGTTGTTCTCCCTTTGTTTCACGGTAAGTGAACCTCCATTTTTTAGCTAAGCACATGGGTTTGGACATAAAATTCCCAGTCTTCCTTGCTATTTGCTGTCATCATGTTTTGGCCAATGAGATATAAGTGGAAATTTTCTCTGGCGGTTTCAGTGCTCCTTATGAATGAGCTAGGGCACACCTGTGATCGCTCTTCATCTCCTTCTCCTTCCTACTGCCTGGAACACCGACGTGATGATGGCTGTACCATGTGGATAAAGGCACATATGTGAAGGAAGCTTGATGAGCTGGGACAAGCCTGGGCCCCTGAACACACCACAGCCCAGTGCTGCCATCTCAACCCTGCCTTGCCCACTTCACATGAAAGAAATAAAATTCTATCTTGTGTAAGTCATTGATATTATAGAGCTCTCTAATATGTAGTGAAATCCAGTCTCAACAGATATGGGTGGTGAGTCAAAATATCAGTGAGATTTTGTAAAAAGCTTATGTAAAGTCATGTATGACGCATCCAAAAAATGGGCTCTGAAAGTTACTAGAAAGAGTTCTAGTAAGTTCCTAATCTGCAGAGTTGAGAGACACAAACTCAACTCTGTCCTCCCACAAAACAACCCTGTGGTCTTAATTGGGGACATAAACCTGTTCCAGATCATATAGATCTGGCTTTCTATTTTAATTCCTATTAACTTCTGGGACTTTATGCAGAGCAGCCTAAAGCTAAGCCCAGTGCCCCAGAACTACCAAAATACCTATTAGTAATTCTAATCAAGCCTTTTCCATACTTGCCTCAGAAAATATCCCCTTTCTAGGTGATACTGTACAGGAATAAAACACCTGTGAGAGATTGCTGCTCTTGGATATGGGGGTAAATATTTGGTTGATTTAATTGATTGATTAAATCATTCTGATTCAGTGTCCCACTGACTAAATGTTAGCAGTAGGTGTTCTGCTGTATTCTCAAAGGGGATAAATATTCAAAGGTGATGGAATTTTCCACCACTTCTGCATCAGTTTGGATCTGTCCAACTCTTGCAAGGACATTGTTTTCCATTTCCTAAATGTATCAGAGATCTCCGTTGTTTATATTGATTTCCTTTGTTTCCCTAAGGGATGTTGAGAAAAATAAAAACAGCCCACAATCATTTAAAAGGTCTCTTCCTCATAACCTCCTATCACTATCTCTCAGGTTAACAGAAAAAAGGAAGATTCCAAGAATATTTCAGGATATCCTTTTTCCCCTGGTTTCTTATTCTTGCGTATGGAAGGCACCTTCCTCACTTAGTGTTGTCTCTATAAATCACACCTCATTCCCTGGCAAATTCTACAGTTAGTGACTGCCAGGCAAGAAATGAGATGCAGTTGCCTGAAAGGAGAAATAAGAAAACAACTTGAGATTGTGATAATGTCCTGTTATTAGATACTGGTAATGGTTGTACAACTTTTTGAATATGCTAAAAAACACTGAACTGTAAATCTAATATATATATATATAAACATATATACATATATGTTTATATATATATATATATATATATATATATAACTTGCCATCTCACTAAGTAAAGACATTCAATCTGAGAAGAGGGAATGAAAGAGCTACAGTTATACCCAGATCTATCATTGGAGCATAAAAATTTAAGATAATCCACTCCAGGCTAGTCATGACAGTTATAGAAAGTAACAGGAAAGGGAGGAGGAGAGATATTTGCTAGCTGGTATTAATAAAGATCTAAGGCTCATACAACATATCAGCCCATAAACATCTCATCCCAATCTATCCAAAGAAAAGCTTGCCAGAAGCCTGTCAAAACCATTCCATGTGCTCTTGCTCTGATGGCCCTTACAGCTGGACGCCTTGAACTAGACTTGAGCACGTGCCCTTGAGTTCTATGCCTTGAAGATATGAGACAAGAGACCCTCTCACCTTCTTCTTAGCCATGAAGTGCATCGTTCCACAGAGCAAACAGTTCTAGGTCGCCCTCCTTAAACACACTCTATATAAATTAGGCCACATAAATAGCCCTGGTGACCTTACAGGGATGAAAAAACGGAGAACTGTGCTGAGCAGCCCGGGACCAGCAGACTGCTCACTCTGCTCAATGTGGAGCTGCAGCCACTGCCATTAAATGCCCCGTGCCTCACACTGCTTCAGGCAGGATACCTGGACCCCATCCATCATCTGTGCCCCCTCTACTGTGTCTCCTACTTGCTGAGGGATTGACTGGAAATTGTTCCAGCCCACTTACTATTTGCCCCAGATGCTGCAATACATGGACACGCTGAGCTCTTTCCATTTAGTCAGCAAAGTGGAAGCAAGCCCCTTTCCTCATCTCAATCTTTATTGATCTAGACAGGAGTGATTTCCATCTTGCATTTCACAGCTTGGGAACTCTACCAGGCACCCTGGCCTTTGAGACAAGCAGTCCTGACTCTGCTTCTCTTGGGCAACTTACGGTACTAACCCCTTTGAACCTCAGATCTCTCCTCTGTAAAATGACAATCATATCTAATCTAATCTAATCTAATCTAATCTGTTTGGATTAAATAAAGACAACTACTGCAGAGTACCAAACACGGTGCTAGTACACCATCTACTTAGAATCAATGTTGCCATTATTAGTGATGTTGTCACATTTATTTTAACTGCAACCTCCTGCAGAGAAATGTAGGCCAATTCACTAAAAATCTCTCCTTGAAATGATCAACATGCAAAATAACCAAAATTTACAAACTGTCATTTTTATCAGTATTAATAAACATATTTAATTTTTTACTATGTGTAGTCAAATATATTCTTTTGTATATTGGCTAAACTAAGTTTGATTGGCTACTTGATAAAAGAATACTAACAGTGTTAAAATGGTAATCATAAATTCATAAATCAAAAATCACAAATTCACCGAAAATGTTGATATGAACCACTTTTTCCACTCAAATTTTGGCATTCAGTATGTGACTTTTGATTTTTCTCGGGTGCTTTATAATACATTTTTTTCCAAAATGTAAGCACATTTAGTTTATTTTGCCAATTTTTTAAAGCCATGTCAGACTTAATTTACATTTTAGCAAGTGATTTTTAATTTAACTAATTTAAATTTTTAATACAGAATACTTAAATTTTATTAAATTTCATTTACAACTAAAATTAGACTCGATTTTTATTAAATTAAAATTTTAAATTTAATTTAAAGAGCATCTTATATAAATCAGAATTAGCCAAGAATCCTATCAAGGATAAAATTCTGATATTTTGGTCTCTAACAAGAAATTCAAAAACAGAAAGATGGATAGTGGTTTGCAACATTGATTCTAAGTAGATGGTGTCCTAGCACCCTGTTAGGTACTCTGCAGTAGTTGTCTTTATTTAATTTTTAAGTTTCAACTTAAAAATATAAAACTGCTCAAATCAGTGGAAAGGAAGCATGGATGTTTAAAAGAGAATACTGTGAGATGTGCAACGTTTGGGGGGTGGTCATGCTTGAGGCTCTGCCTTGAGGGGGTAGGGGGAGCATGGGCAATATACATAACCGTAATATTTGTACCCCCATAATATGCTGAAATAAATAAATAAATAAAAGAGAATACTTAGATGGATTAGATGTTTGCACTTGAAATTAACTTGATATTTATTAATGGTCAATGTAAAGTTGTAAAGGAAAGATTAAAAAGCTAGTTAGAAATCTGAAAAATACTAAAACATAGATGCTAAAATGTTAGCAAACTGAAAATGTTTAACATTTTGAAATAAAAATCTGTATAAACTGAAAATTTTCTGCTTGAAATGCTAAATATTAATTGTGTTCACAAAAAATGTTTAAGCATCATAACTATATTTGGACATTTTTCTAAAAGTTGCTAAGCCATTCTTTTTAAAATTGTTAATTCTCAGCATATTAATCTAAGACCTTTCTTTGTAAGGGAAGGAAAATCAGTGATTGAAATGCCTCTAACTTTGCCTCCTGCACCAGCTGGAGAATATGAACTGCAAGCCCCATTCCAGGAAGGTGTCGGGAACAGCTGCTCAAATAGCAAGAGAACCTTGCTCCAATCCAGACTGTCTAGACCCTGCTTGACTATAGGAAGCTCTACCCAGTTCTCCCCAGCCACCGCGATAGAATGACTCTTCATGGCCTGTGTCCTGACCACATTGACTCTCGGGTCTGACTCTCAGGAATTCCAGAAAGTAGGAAGGTCCCAGAGAAGAGAGGCAACTGCTAACTTGAGCCTTGTTCAGTCATTACTCCCAGCTTCCAGCCAGGAAATGAGCAAAGAATCAATTCACCAAATGATCAAACTGACCAAGAACCAAATGTACTGATCTACCAAAAAATACATTAACATGGTTTTAACAGCTTTAAAAGCAATGGCTTAACAATGTTTAGAAAAATGTCCAAATACAACTACTAATGATTAAATATGCTTTTCTGAACTTACTGCTGTGTCCTTCCTATGACAGACAAAGAGCTCTGTAGTGAGCAGGGCTGGCCCACAGATTCCACAGTTACAAGTAAAAGGCAGAACCTGAAACACAAAAAATCAGAATTGTGGAAGCCTGTCCAAGGGAGTGCACAGACGTTCTCCTGGAGTTTCTGCTGGAAAAGTGTGGACAGAAGGAGCCAGGAACATAAGGAGGTGTCAGGTAGTGACCAGGAGTCAAGGTGAGATGTTAAAAAGGTCAAAGGAAGAGAACGAAATTGGAGTTTGTCCAAAGAATTCCACAGTCCAGGTGCACTAACACCCAGTATGTGAGGGTTTGTTGCAGGAGATGGGGTTGGTTTAAAAGTAGGAGTGGAGAGTTAACATGCTCCTTTCTGTAGCCCAGCAGTGAGATTCTTCCCTCCATTCATTCACAAATCTGTCACGCAGCCCTTCTGAGATTTCATTTCCCCTTTACCGGGTGCCCCTGATGTTTCGCTAGAGGAGGGGCAACCTGAAGAAGCATGGGCTTTGGAATCTGGAATCAGAATGGCCTGGGACTCTCTGAAGTCAACTTACTGTCTGTGAGACCTTACAAAATTTACTTAACTTTCCCAATGGTAAGAATGTGAAATATAGAGATAATTCCACCAGTTTCATAGAGTTGCTGCGAAACGTACCTGAGATTAGACATGCAAAGTGCTAGGAACAGTGTATGAGTGTGTAGTAGACGCTTAATAATAACGGTAGCAACCTCCTTTCCTTATTGTTCCCCTAAATGACTTTGTGTCTTACCATTTACATATCTGGCCTTCACATTTCCTGCAAGAAACCTATCTCCTCAAACCAAGAAGTGAAACACTGGAGTTGAGTCATACGCTGTTGTACATGATTGAGTGCGTATTGTTTGCTGCTTATCTGAATCATTTATACTTAATATATTCCACCACTGACTTTCTTAATACACAAATAGGATTAAACTTTATTCATTAGAAATTCCCTTACTTATTTGGACAACTTTATAAAAACTGGCTATGGGTCATTTTTCATAATCACTCCCATTTGACTGACTTTTTATAATTTCTAATTCCTAGCAATGGCAAACTCTTACCTTTGGCAGCACATAAAAAAAATAGCTGCCAAGTGCCTAGCCAGCTGACTCTCAACTAAAGCAGTTGCATTTCTGAAATATACAGTGCCAGAGATCAAATCTTTTGATGCAACCGTTGTAAGTTTAGTAGCTGGTGTTATAGGAGTTTCTAAAGAATTGCTCTATGAGAAGTCTCTGAAGTTTATTTCCCTTGTGTCTTTTCAGCCTTTTAATTAGACACTGAGTTATGATCTCTAGTCCAGAAATAAAGGACTCCTAGAGAAAGCACATCAGTCCTTATCACATCTGTGCAGTATTTCCCAATCTAACATCAATATCCCTGTCCCTGACATGCCCAGGGCAAATGGTGTTAAGTAATGTGTACCAAAGGCTATGGTCATGAGATTTCTCTCTAAGGGTTTATATACACTCTAGAAGGGATTTCCCAATATTTAGCACCTCCATGCAGTAAGTCCTCAAACTAGTAAAATTGTTGAGAATATTATTAGTTTCTCTTTTACTTAGAGAAAGAAAGGACCAGAATTTTTACTCTTTCAGAATGCAGAGAACTTAGAAATGGTTGTTTTTGAGATGCCATTTGTAAACTGTTAAGAGAGAACTGAACTGAAATCACTGGAGTGATTGACTTTGCTGTGCGTGCTACTAGGTAACAAAGGTTAACCTCAATATACTTTCATTTTCCCTTGGGAAAAATGGTATTTATACATCACATGCTAACTGGCTACTTTAAATCCATACTGGACACCAGTATGGTTTTGTGTAGCAGAAGGAAAAATTTAAAAACCGAAGAGAAAGAGAAAGAGTGCCTTCCACCAGTGAGCAGGGAGTTGGGGCAGCAAGAACAAGCAGCACATGGCCAACATTTTCCTGCTGGTACTTCACTGTTGTGTATTTCTCTGTTCCAACATTTCTCTGTGTTGTTTTCTGCATCATCCTCTGTGGAATAATGTGGTTCCTTAACCTGAACATAAATTCAGGTAAAGGAGGAAAAGAACAATAAAAGAGCCCCCCTTTTGGCTGTTCAAAGTACTCTCATTTTCCAGAGTAAAGAGAACATCATTTTTGGAATATGTACTCTTTGGAGATTATTTCTATTTAACTGGTTTCCAGTATGGATTTGAAGTAGCCAGTTAGCATGTGATTATCTAAATAATCACATTTCCCCTTTCCAAAGGGAAAATGAAAGTACATTGAAGTTAACCTTTCTTACCTAGTAGCACTCATAGCAAAGGTACTCACTCCAATAATCTCAGTTCAGAGGTACAAAATGACAGTAAAGCAAACCTCTGGAGTCTTGTCTTTTTCCTTCTTTTCTTTTCTTTTAAATAAATGTAAAGTCATCATGTAAAGATAATAAAAGAAATCTTTTAGAAAATTCTACAGCTCTTAGTGAGTATTGATGGCAGTCTATAAATACTTAGCACCTCTCACCTAATAACCCCAAAGTGCCTCCTTTTGGATATCGTAACATAAATACATAACACTTTTCTGTTAGCCTAATAGAGAAGCATTTCCAATTTAAAGATGTAAAGATGATAATTCATAAGAAATACTCTGATCGGCCACAGTGTGTCTCTTTGGTTGTTACCACGATGAGACTCCCCTCTTCAGACTTGCATAAAGTCACAGGGGCCACAAGGAGAGGAAGAAAGCATGCTTTCAGTTTATGGAAAGGGCACCCACAATGTCCTTTCTAATCAGTGTGGCTGTGGGGTCCCCCCGCTTCCACCCTCTCCACATACAATTTATTTGGCAAACTTTCTGCTGATCAGATTGATAGCTAAATAAGACTCAGACTCTGAACTCTGGAGAAGCCAGAATCTATTTTAGCAACACACTGCACGGGGCTAAAAATATCTCAAGCTGTTATATTAAATATTTGCATTACCATGAAATTAAATAAAAGAAGATCTAGATGCATAAGTGTGTTCAAATATCACCCCTTAAGTTATTTGCTTAGTTTTTAATGCCCGCTAATCTCTGTCTGCATTATCTGCAGTAGTGGGAGGTCCGCTGCAGAGCCCACAGGGGGCCCTTTGTGAGTGCTGTGCCACACTCTGCAGTGTCAGCAGTGAGGGAGTGTTCTGCCTCCTGGCACTGACAGGGTAGGCAGGACTTGGGTACAGTCGGGACTGGCTTTTGTTTGCATCAGCCAGTTTTCAGCCTTGCTATTGGCCTACAGAGCAACTTTCTGCTGCCATGGGACAAGCTCATGTCCTGTTGGCTGGCCAGTACCTGGTGTTGAGAATCCTCCATTCACCATCCAATGCAGCCATCATCACACCACTTTTACTGTCCGACACGGCAGGCGGCTGTGGACACCTCAGCACATTCCCGGAGGAAAGGAATATGTTTATAAAATCAGGAAGGATTTGTTTTTACAGCTCTTAAGCCCATCCAAAAAACCTGTTAAAGGCCATAGCATTTGCACACAGTCAGGGAGAAAGATAAAGAGCAAATTATCTTCCCTTTAGAATAGGAGGGAAAATATTTGCTGAGTTGCAAAGGCAATTAAGAAAGGAGCTATGCTGGGTATGGTGGCTCACACCTGCAATCCCAGCACTTTGCAAGGCCAAGGCTGGAGGATCGCTTGAGGCTAGAGTTTGAGACCAGCCCGGGCAACATAGAGAGCTCATCATCTCTACAAATTTTTTTTTAATAAAAATTAGCTGGGCATGGAGGTATGTGCCTGTAGTCCCACTACCTGGGAGGCTGAGGCAAGAGGATTGCTTGAGCCCAGGAGTTGGAGATTACAGTGAGCTATGATGATGCTACTGCACTCCAGCCTGGGCGACAGAGCGAGAGCCTATCTCTAAAAAAAGAAAGAAAGAAATTAGCCAGAACTCTCAGAAGCTGATACTTTTTGACATAGAGAATTTCCAAATGCAAAATGTTACCAATGTCAAGATTAATTTCTTCTTGTACCTGGGCACATTCTTCATGTGGCATGTTTCCAGGGCAAGGCTTGACGTACTCAGAAGCTAAAGCTTGCCAAAGGATAATTTAATGTATTCTGTCTCCTCTCTCCCTACTCTCTCCAGACATAGGAAAAAAAAGGATGCAAGTTTTTTTCATCTATTACCAGCTACAGAAGATGAAAGCTAGTTATTTGAGGCAGCTGTGTCTTCTTCCTTTACATCAATAGAAATCTAATGTCATGGAGTGCATGCCAGGTGGAGACAAATTCATCTCTCAGCACTGAATAACTTGCATGACATAACCCAGGTGAGAGCTGACCTGGGTCCAAGGGAAAAGTATTCCTTTTTATAACAAAGTGATGATACCTGAAGAGTGTTTCTCCAATATAATAAACTCTCCCTCAAGTTCTAAGTCCCCTACTGAGGGCTTCACCAGAAGATATGCAGAACAGTTAATTAGAATATTACTGCTACCACCTAGCAAATATTTTAGAAAATTTTTAGTTATGAATAAAAAAGATAATAGTTTGTAAGCAAGGAGCCAAAAGGCAAATTTTGCATAGTCTCAATTTATGGAAACTGTTTCCTAAGCAGCACTGCATAGTGGTGACTCCTGGACTTTAGGATCAGCCTGAGTCCAAATTCTCCCATCACTGGAAAGCTACTGACCCTGAGAAATTCATGGAACTTTTCATAGCCTCAGCTTCTTCATGGGTAAAATGAGAATAATTCAAGAATTCAATGAGATCATCTATATAAAAATCTTATTATGTTCTTAGCATGTAAGTGGTAGGTCATTAAATATGAAATGTCCGATTTTGAATCAAAAGTTTATTATATCTCAAACAAGAAGTAGTACAATTAATCACAGTATGTGCCTAAACTATTGAC
Source organism: Cheirogaleus major (assembly GCA_963574435.1). NCBI lineage: Eukaryota > Metazoa > Chordata > Mammalia > Primates > Cheirogaleidae > Cheirogaleus > Cheirogaleus major. The sequence continues at coordinate 19,931 of CAUYPO010094877.1, forward strand.
ACAGTTTTGCCATCTTAACAGTAGCTTGCTTATGCCAGCCCCAAAGAAGCCTGGAGAGCTAGTGGCAAGGTAATCACAAAAGGTGTTCTCCGCAGCTTGTTGAGAATTGAATGTTTTTCCTTGCAAGAAGTGGTCCAAAGTCTAGAAGAAGTGGTAGTCAATTGGTGCAAGGTCTGGTGAATGTGGTGGATGACAGAGAGTTTCCAAGTCCAGCTGCCATAGTTTGAGCAGCGTCATTTGTGTGACATGTGGTCAAGCGTTGTCTTGAAAGAGGATTGGCCTGTCTCTATTGACCAACCTTAATCGCAAGCATCCTCATCATTTTGTCCAGTTGGTTGCAGTAGACATCCACTGTAATTGATGGACCAGGTTTCAGGAAGCTGTAGTGGATTATACCAGCACTGGATCACCAAACAGGCTCCATTAGCTTTCTTTGATGAATATTCTGTTTTGGACTGTATTTCAAAAAGCACTTCATCTTTATCCAGCCATTGTGCTGAATGCTTGCAGTTGTCAAAAAGAACCCATTTTTCATCACATGTAACAATATAGTGTAGAAATGATTCACTTTGATGTGACAACAAAGAAAGGCAAGCTTTGAGACAATTTCTCACTGATGATTGTTTAATTCATGTGGAACTCATGTATCCAGCTTCTTTACCTTGCTCATTTGTTTCACATGGTCCAATATTGTTGGAATAGTAATGTCAAATCTTGCTGCTAATTCACTAGTAGGTTGAGATGGATTCTCTTCCAACTATAGCTTTCAGCTCATCATTCTCCACCTTGGTCTCAGGTCACTCACGTGGCTCATTTTCAAGATTAAATCACCAGAATGGAACTTCTCAAACCACATACTATGTGTGCATTAGCCACATCCTCTCAAACCTTTGTTGATATTTCAAGCTGTCTGTGCTGCATTGGTTTGACAACGGAGCTTATATTTGAAAAAAAAAAAAAACCCACAAAATTTTTACTTATCCATGGTTTCACAAAAATTGCTCTAAAAAATTTTTTGAAAGATAATCACAAGCCAAACCATGCGTTTGAAAGATGGAGGCTGTACCTTCACAATAAAAACAAAACAAGAAGTGTCAACGTTAAATGTCAGAGATATCAACAGTCAAAATTAGTACTTAAGGAAATCGGACATTTCATACTTATTAACCTAATAATTATTTAATCAATGTTGGTTGTAGTTATTAAATTCTAAACCTATAACACCTCCCTACCAACAATATCATATTTAAGGGCTAAAAAAGTATTACATGACAGCAAAATTCTTGATAAATTTTAGAAAACTAAGATCGAAATGAAAGAAATGAAACCTCTAAATAAAATAAATGTGTTGAATAACATACAACACAGCAAACACCTACCTAAGAAAGGACTCAGTACTTTATAGTAAACATGGAACTAGGAGTTAATAAAGGTCAGACCCAGGACTTAATATCTGCAGCCTTGGCATTGTCATTTGAGCCTAATAAAATCACTGACCTTCTCTCGAACTGAGCTTTTCCTATATAGGAAGCAGTGGATGAACATGCCTTTTGGTCTCCAGAAAAATATTCTACAAAAAGTATTACTCTTGACTAACAACAAGCATCCTCCTTATTGTTTGTTGCAATGTGTCCCTCAAATGAATATTTCTAATCCCCAGTAGCTCAGAATGTGACCTTACTTGGAAATAGGGTCTTTACAGAGGTAATCAAATTAAAATGAGGTCATTAGGACTGGCCCTTAATCCAGTATGACTTGTGTACTTATATAAAGGGAAAATTTGGATACGGAGACAGACACATGTGGAGAAAGACACACTGTTATGGCAGTCCTCCCAAACTAACACACTTCCTTAAAATTCCACTTGCTTTCCTAAACTATGCCAGCTGCCACACTGTGCAGCAGCCTTGACTCCTCTTGTTGCCACTGTGTTGTCTATTATTATTCTATGTCCTTCTTAGATGCCCATGACTTTTCTGTTGTTATTGTTATTCTGTTTGTTTTTTCACCCTGTTGAATCTTTAGTATGACAGGTATGCAGTCTTGTTTTTAATTCACTAGTCAAAACTGAGAATGAACTCAGTCTGGAAAGCAGGTGTTGGGCCCAGTTAAAAGTCACACAGCTCCACGCAACCACGAGAACTGCAAAGGCACCGGAAACCACCCGGTTGGTTCAAGCTTGAATGTCTTCAGAGCCTGAAGTTAGTTATAGTCCAGTGTCCTACCTGCACCATCCCTCAGACTGTCACCTTGATCATGATTCCACCTGCTAACATGAAGCATTTGTTTGTTCTTTTCTCCAGTAAGAAGACCAGTATTATGGAAGAGGTTTGCCATTCTTTGGGGACTCCAGCATCCAACAACTCACTAGAATTAGCAGCCTAATTTCCCTTTGGATGCAGTCCCTGACTTCCAAAATCTTCCTTTTGGAAGATTCCCCAATGCTGACTGGGGAATTCCTCCCAGGAATGAAGGGACCCAAATCCTCCTCGTTCCTCAGGGAGTGGGCATGAAAGTAAAACTCAGCCAATCAAGACTCCTTCCTGGGACTTGGAATCCTGAGGAGGAAAAAAATCTTTCTGAATTCTAGTCATCCCAGCAGCAACACAAAGACCAGATGGTTTCTGCATCATGGGTTCTGATGCCAGGACTGCCTGATCACTGCCAGTTTTCCAAGACAGGTGCTCCAGCCTCCTGTTAATACTGGAGCCACTGGTTTGCTGCCAGTATGTTCTGGTTTTCCCTTCTTTCCTCCCTCTAACCATCCTTCCTTCCTTCCTTCCTTCATTCATTCATTCATTTATTCTTTCCTTTCTTTTTTTGTCTTAGGATGACCAGAGTTGGTTTCTATAGCTTTCAACCAAAAAACCCAACAGATTCTAGGACTACTGAAGAGAGAATCCAAACTAGGGTGCAGCTGCACCTCATATGAGCAATGGGCTCCTAGGAAAATCTTTTCACCACTCTGAGCTGCTGAATGTGAAACTGCTATCTGCCTTCTTTACTTCTGAGGCTTGTTGTGCAATCAGCGAGAAACCTCTTTGCTACTGTTAAGCATGATGCAAATGCAATGGGATAGTGATTATGCTAAAGATGGTGGTGATACCCCATTGGAGTCTCATAAGAAAACTGTGCAGGGAAAAGAAATATACAGAGGTGAGATGGAAGGTGGAATACTTAATTCACTTTTTAAAATTACGTAATAGATTTCTTCCTGAGTATTGCAATAAAATATTTTAAAAATCATACTATATTTTAATGCACAAAGACTCATTCCTTAAAGGATGCATTCAGTTTTAAATAAATAACACTCCTGTTGGTTTACTTGTTTCGTAAATGTGAATTTTTTGGTTTCAAATTTCCTCAAGGGAAATTCTGTCTGTATGTTACAACTAAACTCATGAGCTCAGCCATATCAGATTATGCAATAATACACCAAAAGTGCAATGCCTGTAATATTTTTTGCTAATACTTTCATGGTTTGGCTATATTTTTTCAATAAACATTTTTATTGAATCATACATTCAGAAAAGTATACAAGTCATAGAGGTACATTTTATTGAATTATCACAAAGAGAACACACCCATATAAACACCAACTAGGTCAAGAAATTGAACATTACTAAGAAACACCAAAAACACCCTCATGCCATCACAAGCTATACAGAGCTATACAGAGCTATACAGCCATCCTCTCAAAAGATGAGTGCCCTGAATTTTAACACCATGGAATAATTTTTGCTGTTTTTGAATTTTATATAAATGGAATTATGAACCATGTATCATTTTGTATATGGCTTATATAGCCTAACATTTTGTTTCTGAGATTCATCCAGGTTGTTGAGTATAGAGTTGTATTGTTTGTGCTGTGTGTCATTCCATTGTACAAATACCACAGTTTGTTTATTCACTCAACTCTTTACAAGACTTTGAAATGTTTCCAATTTGAGGCTGTTAGCAATGATACGGCTTTGAACATTCTTGAATGTCCTTTGGCATTCATATGAGTTTCTGTTGGATAGTTGCCTACGTATGTAAATGTTGGGTCACAGAATACAAACATGTTTAAATTTTGTAGATATAAAAGTTTTCCCAAAAAGGTTGCAAATCACTGGGTCCACATCTTTGTCAATACTTGGCATTATCAGTTTTAAATTTAAATTTAAACTCTTACTATTCTGGTGGAGTTTAGTGCTCTCTCCTTATAGTTTCAATTTGTATTCGCTAGATTCTAAGCACAAAAAAAAGAAAAATCAATCATTTTTTATTATTTACACTCAAAAATATAGAAAGAAATGAACCATACCCAAAACAAGCTCAAAACATTCAACTTTCCTCTCAAAATGAACACATATATCTGAATTTTCATGTGTGTAGGAAAGCAAGTGTCCAACTGAGAAGTTCTTCAAATAGCTCCTGTGTAAAATTCAATGTTTATGAAAGAATAAATAATAAAATATGCTAATTTGAAGTTTACATATATTATTAAAATTCAATAGTAACCACAACAGTTGTTTAGAATCTAGACCAACAGAAGATTTTTCCTCCAGGGAAGAGTATTTTATCACTAAAATTGTTAAAAATTGTCTGTATGTGGTAATAATCAAAAGCAAACCACCTAACCTATTTTATTAATGTTTTTAAATTCTCTAAAGAGAAAGCACCCTTTGATTGCCTATATGCAGAGTAGACTATTCTCACTGCCCCATCTTTGGTTGTCGCTAATGGAATTTTATGCCTACTTAGGAATGATAATGTGTTAAATGTTTAAGATTTGTCATTGCTTTATCTCTGTACTAATGCAGACTTAATTAGTATTAATTGTTTCTATTAATATTTACTAAACAAAGCATTAAGTTGCAAATCAGATATTTTCCAATTTCTTTGTGTTAGATCATCTTTGCATACAATGTATTTGCTAAAGTTGATTCACAGTTTATTCAACCTTGTATTTCTTGTGTTGTAATAGTTCTAATTGTCAGTTTCTGTTTTGTGCACTTCTGTAAGCCCAGTGCTTGGCATGATGACTAGAACATGACGGGGGCTCAGTAAATGCCTGCTGAACACACTTTCTCCTGTGGTAAAGGGGTAAGGCTCTTGTTTTGCTTGCTCTTCATGTTCTCCCACTGAATGACCATGCTCTCTTAGAAGAATAAGATGATGACAAATGGAAAGAACTCTGCTAAAAGCTTGGCTGTGGGAAATCTGTGGAACTAGATGGTCTGTCCCATGGGGCAGTGAAAAGTGGACATGTCAAGGGTACACTGAGAGACTGGAATTGTACCTATGAGATGCAGAGACAGTGACCAACACAGCTAACAAATGGCAAATGCAGTGGACTTGGGGGCAGAAGTGCTGTGTGAATATAGTAGCCAGCGGTTTTAATCTCCCATCTCCCTGACGCTATCCCCAGGCCAGGATCCCTAGAAGATTTAGGCAGTAAATATCACATCTCTATTCTTCTCTGAGAGATCTCCAATAAATGATGCTTGAGCTGAGTCCAGAAAGATGAGTAAAAGTAAACTAGGAAAAAGGAGAATGAAAGGCTTTCCAGGGAAGGGCCAGCAGTTACAAATACCTGGGAATGTCTCGCACCTCCCAGGGTGGCTGGGGCGGCCGGCTTGGGGTTGACGAGTCTACTTCACTCTCTCCCACTAGTCTCATATCCCAGGGCTCTTTCCAAATGGCCTCTCTCTTCTGAAAGGCAGTTAGATTTTTTTTTTCCTTCCTTTTGTCTTTTTTTTTTTTCAGCATATTATGGGGGTACAAATATTACGGTTATGTATATTGCCCACGCCCCCCTCCCCCCTCGAGGCAGAGCCTCAAGCATGACCATCCCCCATACGTTGCACATCTCACTCATTATGTTTGTATA
>CAUYPO010094880.1:0-26714 GCA_963574435.1 Cheirogaleus major
TAGATGCAGATGCCTTTAGTCAAGTGGTTCACCTTCACTGTCACCAAATACAGTGTTATAGTGCAATGACCATGGCTTGCCAGACTGAGGTTGCCAAGAAGTAACATTCACATATATTACATAGCAAAGCTAATTAGTACCCTGAATGTGAGCCTGCCTGACATGTCATAAGCAGTCTCATTCTGCCTTGCAGTTTCCAAAATTCTTAATGAGTTCACTAAAATCTTACTAGGCTGAACTTTGCTAAATCAATCCATGTACCCTTATGAAAATATCCACTAATTGAGAAAAGTATACACTGCTCTATATTAATGAGTTTACCTTTACAGGGGAACTGATTAAAACTGATTAGAACTCACAAAAATTAGGAAAATAACCAAGCATATAATTCAAATTAAATTCTAAGTCTTTCATAAATGGTTACTGGTTTGACTCAAGTCATTTCCACTCTAAAAACACAAATAAATTGCTAGAACTTTGTCCACAAAATAACTTTCTTGAAAAAAATACAACCTATCATCCCTATCCTAACTCTTCCATCTCTTTGGGAATGAGCTTATGTTGATGGATGTTCTAGTTTTTCAACAAACCTAGCCACTTTGAAATAGCAGAATATCACCATTGGCAGGTAGAGAGTTAGTCTTAGTTGGTGCATAAGTATTGTGTACATAAAATTGCTATCTCTAGAGGTAGATTCATGGGAAAGTGGCCCAATCTTATTGACAAAATTATTGTGACTGTGAACAACATTCTTTTAAATTTTATCTTCCAAATTTATGGCATTGAGACAGACAATAATTCCTCCTGATATGTCTTCTTGGTAGCTATTTAGCTGTTTATAATCAAATAAGTATAAAATTGTATGCAGAAAGGCTTTCCAACCTAAATTTCTCTTTAACATGAAGAACAAATATGATACATGATTTTGATTACCTAACTCTATTCATCAGTTTTTGCTAAAATTATGCTATATAACAAAACGTCTCCAGAGTGTTTAATTTACTCTTTCACTTGTCTGTTGGTTTGGTAGAGGAGCTCTGTTTCAGATTTTGGGCCAACTGTCCTTGACTTTAGGCTTTGTGTCATGTTTAGATCTGCTCCACACATGTCTCCATATTCCCTTTGGATCAACAGCTAGTTGATGTGACATTCTTTTCACTGTGGTTCACACAGTGCAGAAAGATAGGCAGGAATACAAACAGCCTCTGAGATCTTGGTTCAGAACTATGAGATTGTAATTTCTTTACCAATTCCACTGACCAAACAAATCCCACTACTGAGCAAAACTTCAATGGATAGGGAAATATATTCTGTCCAAGTTATTATCCTGTAAGGTAACATGCTAGGAAGGAGTAAATTAAGAACAATAATCTAATTTGCCATAACAAATCTACATACTTGGAATTGGCATTTATAGCCCTCCTTAAACAGGTAAACGACCCTAGACTGTGAAAAATATCACAAAATAAAATATCTTGCCCAACTTCACATATTATATAAAATCTAGCAGTATATCTGTGATAGAACTAAGAGAAATAACAAACAGGGCAACAGAAACTTAGGCTCCCATGAGCAAAAAAGAATCATGATTTAGAATCAAGAATAAGAGAATTAAAAAAATCCTCTTTATCCAAGATTCTTTGAATAGTAGATGCATTCCACTGCAGACAGCATGAAGACTCTTCAAGAAATTTGACACTAGAAGAAATAATCACAAAACTTGAAGAGGAATATGCGTTATAATTAATCAAAGGAACATTTGTTATAATCAGTCATTTGTTTCTTTACATGTCAAAACATGTATATTCAAAGCAATATAAACAAAATGTAGACTGCTGGAAAGTATTTCAATGTTATACTAGTCATATGTAAAGACTAGAACCCATTGTCCCAATAGAAAATAGAATAACAACATTAGATACTGTACTTAAGAAATAAAGAATATTATACAGAAATGAATACTGTGATTAGTGAGATCTTGTAAGTTTCATTTGGAATAGGATGGGAGTGTATTTTTCATTTTTTTCTTTTCTTTTTTTGTTAAATGGGTAATTGTATTATATTAGGTAAAGATATGATATTATTGTATTTCAGAAGTTAAACACATGGTGATTTTATAAAGATTGACTAAAGGGTGGACCTGGGCATATAATAATTATTGGATAACTCAACTCCAGTTCAGCCCTCTTTTCTCTTGCAGTCTAGCTCATGGTTTGTATTATGCATGAGACATGGCTTCCACAAGCAGGTGCACCATAAGGGGATATGAAGCAGTAAGGTGAGGCTGAGAGAGTGTTTTGTTTTCCTTGTAGGATGGTACAGAGATATGTGCTTCCTGATTGTGTGGTTGCCTGGCAATAAGTCAGGCAAATCTAATTTTTTGTGGGTGTGGAATGTAGTGGAGGTATTGTGGCCCTTGAGTCAGCTATTTGCTTCTCTCTGAATTGTAACCAAGACAGTGTCATTCTGAGTCAGCAGTTAGACTTCCTGGTTTTCCATTCTCACAATTATGGCACAAGCAGCTGTTCTTCTAGTGGACTAATTCTGTGTTTTTGTTTTTGTTTTGACATTCTTTGAACTTAGACCTAAAGCAAGTTACTCCCTAATTCATGAATTTTATATATATATATATTTAATAAATTATCTGTGTATATATGTTATTTTATGCCTTTTTTTCTTCTCAAAGTTTCATAATATACAAAAATAAGGGAAATATCATTTTAATTAAGTAAAGTAATTAAGTAAAGTAGCATTTTATAAACTAGGAAGGTCAATCTACATAGGCTTTTTATATCTATACACATATACACATATATTTATATATATATATATAGAGAGAGAGAGAGAGAGAGAGAGTAACTAGCCATTGCTGTGATATGAATCAAATATTTGCCCATTTTGTCACTTGTCTTTTGACTTTACTTTGACTTCTTAGGTTGTTTTTCTTGTAGTCTTGTTTTATTTTGTTTAATTTTAAGGCCACAGATTTATCAATGGGTTTCAGTTTAAAAGGCTGTAAGGAGCAGGGCTGGCACACTAAGTCCTGGTCATGGTGAGGCAGACATGACTCTCCCAGCTAGTGACTGGTCTGTCACAACTAGGCTGTTGCTCTAGTACTACTCTTTCTCCCTTCCCCCGCCGGATAGCCTGAATACTGTGTCATACTGTGAGCATGAGAACCAGAGCTAGCAGCTGAAAGTGGCTCTTTTGGGAGAAGGCACTTTCAGAATGACTAACTTGGTGGGTTTTTTTGGAGTATCATTTTGAAAATTATAAACAAATAGCAAAACAAGATTTCTTTTTTGAAAAGGATATATTTAGAAAAGATAGTAGATTGAGGATTTTTATGTATATTTGCATTCATAAAAACTTGTTAAAGAAGCATCCATCCACTTCAATATTATTCATTGCTTTCATCATATACGGAGATGTTTCCCCTTAGAAAAAAACTAAATGATGAATTCACTAAAAATTGTCCAGATTTGTAATATATGTGCATTTTTACAATTAATTATATTTGGATGTGGCATATTATTCTTTGATTATAACATTGGATTCTTTTTGCTAATGCTTTATTAGGATTTCTTCAACAATACTTATAAGTGTTTGATGTTTTCTTAATGTTTGTAAATGTGATTGGTTAAAATATTCTTTTTAGTCCTAGCTTTAGATTGTTTGATATTATATGTAATATTTACTTAATTAAAATGATGTTTCCCTTATTTTTGTATATTATGAAATAATTTAAAATTTTGGAGGTCATCTTTTTATAAAAAAATTTGGAAAATCCTCCTGTGGAATTGTCTTAACCTGGTGTATTGAGAGATGTCAGAAAAATTTTTCTATTCCATCAATGGAAATTGATCTGTTTAGACTTTTCTATTATAGTTGAGATCAGTTTTGGTAAGTTATATTTTAGGCCAGATTTTCATATGTATTTGCACATACTTGTACAAACTGGAAATTTGTTACCTTTTTAAAAAAGTTTCACGTATTTTGTTTGTTTTTCTCCCTTGCTATTTCTTATTTTGTGCATTTGTACTTTCCTTTTATATCTCCAGATTAAGTCATCATGAAATATATCTTTCACTGATTTTCCTCTAGGGGCACCCTTTTTTATTTATGTATGTGGTATACTGATTTTTTTTTTATTTTCCAACTCATTAATTACTTTTTAATCTTTAATTCTAGAGCTTTCTTAAATATTGTCTTGCTTCAAATATATAATCGATTTCTATTTATTAAAAAGTGTTTGAATCTATTAATAGATATGTATATACAAAATGACATAAGTGTTCCAAGCTACTTGTTTCTGAGCATTTCTTTAGCTCTACACATAGATTCTAATAAGAAATGTTCCCATTCTAATTGTTTTCTTTGGAAATCATGCTACTTGATTTGCATTTCCCCAGATACTTGAGTTTTCTGTTTTATTTGTTTGCTGCATGTAAACATCCTCCTTCCTTCTGTGCAAACGTCCCCATTTATACAATGTGCTGATATATCACCTAACTCAATAAGTTAGGTAATATTATACACAAAAGATCTCTGCAAACGAATGTTATTTTGCAGTAACATCTGTAAGTTTACAAAGTACGGTCATATCCATAATCACACATTTTATCCTGTGTGATATTATGATACTATTAAATGGGATGATAAAAGTACTAAAAACACCAAATAGGTATAAAGCAAGGAAGTTACAAAGTCCAAGTGACATCTTATATTACTGGCATCAGGTCTAGGACTAATGGGACAAGAGAATGGATGCAGAAAAAACAATAATACTCCTGCAGTCAATTAGATTTAAAGTAACAAAAATGGTCTGGCATGGTGGCTCACACCTGTAATCCTAGCACTTTGGGAGGCTGAAAGGGGGTGTGGGGAGGGGGGTGGATCACCTGAGGCCAGGAGTTCAAGACCAATCTGGGCAACATAGTGAGATCCCAATTCTACAAGAAAATAAAAAAAAAATTAAAAATTAACCAGGTGTGGTGGCATGTACCTGTGGGGAAAGTAAAATAAAATAACTTGGTTTTTTTTTTATAAATGTATGCTTTGGTATTAAGTTTTATTTCATTGATATAAGGTAACGTTGTAACAGGCATTTCTAGTTTGAGCATGTATTTGAGGATTTTTTGGTGGACAAATATATATTAGGTCACTAAATATGAAATGTCCAATTTCTAATCAAAAGTTTAGTTTATTGTATCTCATACAAGAAGCAGTACAATTAATCAAAGTATGCACCTAAACTATCAACACAGTTTTGCCACCTTAACAGTAGCTTGTTTATGCCAGCTGTAAAGAAGCCTGGAGAGCAAGTGGCGATGAAATTGTGAAAGGCATTTCCTACAGTTTGTTAAAAATTGAATATTTTTCTTTGCATAAAGTGGTCCAAAGCCTGGAAGAAGTGGTAGTCAGCTGGTGCTAGGTCTGGTAAATATGGTGGATGACAAAGAGTTTCCAAGTCCATCTTCTGTTGTTTGAGCAGTATTGTTTTTTGCGACATGTGGTCTTGCAAGAGGATTGGCCTGTCTCTATTGACCAATCTCAGCTGCTTAATTGCAAGCATACTTATTATTTCATACAATCAGTTGCAGTAAACATCTCCTGTAATTGACTGACCAGGTTTCATGAAGCCGTAGTGGATAATACCAGTGCTGGACACCAAACAGAAACCATTAGCTTTTTGTGATGAATATTTAATTTTGGACTATGTTTTGGCACTCCATCTTTGTCCAACCATTGTGCTGAATGCTTGCAATTGTCAAAAAGAATCCATTATTCATCACATGTAACGATATGTGTAGAAATGGTTAGACTTTATGTCGTGACAGTGAAGGTAGGCATGCTTTGAGAGGATTTCTCTTCTGGTGCTTGTTTAATTCACATGGAACCCATGTATCCAGCTTCTTTACCTTGCCCATCTGTTTCCAATGATCCAATATTATTGGAATAGTAATGTCAAACTTTGCTGCAAATTCACGCTTAGGTTGAAATAGATTCGCTTCCACTACAGCTTTCAGCAGCTCATTATCCACCTTGGTTTCTGGTCGCCCACATGGTTCATTTTTAAGATTAATATCACCAGAATGGAACTTCTCAAACCATTGACGTACTATGCATTTGTTAGCCACATCTTTCCCAAACATGTTGTTGTTATTTTGAGTTATCTGCCCTGCATTGGTTCCACGACAGAACTCATTTTTGAAAATAACACAAATTTTTGACTTATCCATGGTTTCACAAAAATTGCTATTAAAGCAATTGTGAAAGATAATCACTAGCCAAAATGTGTGTTTGAAAGACTGACAAGATACCTTCACAATAAAAATAAAACAATAAGCGTCAAAGTGAAATGTCAGAGATATCAAGTGTCAAACTTAGTACTTAAGGAAATCAGATATTTCATACTTAATAACCTTAGTAAATGCCTACACTTCTCCACTATGCAGTTCGTCCATGTAACCAAAAACTACTTATACCCACTGAGTCTATTTAAATAAAAAAAGAACAAGACAAGGGTGCCCACTCTCATCACTTCTATTCAACACAGCATGGGAAGTCCCATCCAGAACAATTAGGTAACAGAAAGAAATAAAAAGCATCCAGATTGGAAAGGAAGAAGTTAAATCGTTCCTATTTGCAGATGACATGATCTTTTAAGTCATCTTATATATATATATATATATTCATATATACATTTGTGTGTATGTACAAATATAAAACCTAAAGCTTTCAACAGAAATCTTTTAAAACTAACAAACAAATTCAGTAAAGTTGCAACATACAAAATCAACATACAAAAATCAGTGGGCTTTTGATAGAGTAACAATGCTGTATGCAAAAGTGAAATCAACAATTAATCTCATTTTCAATAGCTACAAAAAGTAAAATAGGAATAAATTTAACCAAAGAGGTACAAAATCTCTATGCTCAAAGCTAGAAAACATTGATTCAACAGATGAAGAAGATGCAAATAAGTGAAAACATATCTCATGTTAATGGATTGAAAGAATTAATATTGGTAAAATGTCCATACTACCCAAAGAAATCTACAGATTCAATGCAATCTCAATTAAAATTCTAATGAAAATTTTCACAGAAATAGAACAAATTATGAAATTTGTATGAAGCCACAAAAGACCTCAAATAACAAAAGAAATCTTGAGGAAAAAACAAATCTGGAGATATAACACAACCTAAATTCAAAATATACTTAAGCTATCAAAGTATTTTTATGTTGGGCATAAAATCAGACATATAAACCAATAGAACAGAATAGACAGCCCAGAAGAAACTCCACACATTTTGTCAATTGGTTTTGACAAAGGTGCCAGGAACACACAATGAGTAAAGTATAGGCTTCAAGAAATTGTCTTGAGACAATTGGATATCCATATGCAGAAGAAAGAAAGTATGCCCTAATCTTATACCATATATAAAAATCAACTCAAAATGGATTAAATACTTCAACATCAGTCCTAAAAGGATAAAAATACTATAAGAAAACAGGGCAAATGCTTCATCACATTGATCTGAGCAATGATTTTTGGATATGTCCCCAAAAGCACAGGAAACAAAGCAAAAAACAGACAAATGGGATTATATCAAGCTAGAAACCTCTGCACAACCAAGAAAACAACTAACAGAGTGGAAATACAACCTAAAGAATGGGAGACAATATTTGCAAACCATACAGCTCATAAAGGATTATTATCCAAAATATGTAGGGGACACAAACAACTCAGCAGGAAGAAAACAAATATCCTCATTACAAAATGATCAATGGACCTGAATAGACATTTCTCAAAAGAAAACATAGAAATAGCCAACAGGCACATGAATAAATGCTCAAAATCACTAATATCAGAAAAATGCAAATTAAAACCACAATGAGATATCACCCTACACAAATTAGAATGGCTTTTATTAAAAAGTCCAAAAATAATAGATGCTGGCATAAATACAGAGAGAAAGGAATGCTGATATACTGTTGGTGGGGCTGAAAATTAGTACATCCCATATGGAAAATAATATGGAGGTTCTTCAAATATTTACAAATGGAACAGCCATATGATCCAACAATCCTACTACTGGGTATATATCCAAAGGAAATGAGATCTGTATGTTAAACAGATAGCTGCACTCTCATGTTCTTTGCAGTATTATTAACAATAGCCAAGATAAGAATTTAACCTAAGTGCCCATTGACAACCGAGTGGATAAAGAAAATGTGGTATATATATATACACAATAGAATACTATTCGATCATAAAAACATCATGAAATCCTGTCATTTGCAACATCATGGATAAATATGGAGGATATTAGATGAAAAAAGCCATACACAGAAAGACAAATAATGCATAACCCCACCTATATGTAGAATCCAAAAAACTTGAACTCATAAAAGTAGAGAGTAGAATGGTGGTTACTAGGGGCTGGGAATGGGGTAACATTTGAGGAGATGTTCAACCAGGAATACAACATTTCATTTATAGGAGGAATAAGTTCCACAGATCTATTGTACAACATGGTGACTACACTTAATAACAATGTACTGTATTCTTGAAAATTATTGAGAGTGGACTTTAAGTGTTCTCAAGACCAAAATGGTAGGTGAGGTGACACATGGTTTTTAGCCCACAATTTAGCCATTCTATAATGTATATATATTTCAAATCAATTTGTATACAATAAATGTATACAATTTTTTTCAAGTATAAGAAAAAACTATAGTGATGAAACATTGGGCAGGTTGTGTAAAAGCAGAGAAATATAACATATAAGACCATATGAGAGCATATCACTTTTACTTTTCTATCACCAAGAAAGAGTTCACTTTGTGATAGAAAAATAACTCTTGGAAGAACTCAGTAAATAAATTAATACAATTCTTAAAAATACAACAAAACAAAAATGCAAAATCTTTCCAGCTGGAGGCTGTCAACTAACTGCACTCATCACAGCTCATTAGCAAATTCTTTGTTCCATAGATATCCTTGCTGCTGCAATATTTTCCTTGAAATATGTGTATCTACTTCTCCACATACATTCAAAGAGCAGCTCCTCTTTGAATTCCAGGAGGCTTCTTTTTCTGGGGAGAAACTCAGAAGATGGAGATTATTGAGAAAATCACAACCCTCATTGCTGCAGTTGGTCTTGGGCTCAAATGACACTCATCCTATCCCTCCTCCATTTTTCATTCTAAATCTCCCTCTCCCTCCACCATTCTGGTAGCTGAAGTTGATCTTGGATGTGTAATTCATAGTTATCATTTCAGTGTTCTGCTATTACATCTAGATTCCCCTGAAGATGCTCAGCTATCCCAAAATAAGGAAGTACTGTGGTATACTTTGATTTCTCTCTTCTTCCTCAGCTCCCCTACTCCTTTTGTCTAATGTTGTTATCGTTTCTTTATTTGACCTTTGTTGTTTTTTTATGGAACAACTAAATTTACTAAGATTTTTAAATCATCTGTTAACTCCATATTCATCATTGCATTCCTGAGAGTTCTAATTGTTTTCATTGGACTGCTTCATCCAAGAGTGTTTTCAGATAATCTTCTTGTTATAAACCTTCTAAATATTTGTATGAGTAAATATTTGCATGTTTATTTCTTTAAATATTATAATTGCTATAAAATTATAGGATTAAATGTTTTCTCTAATACTTTGAAAATAGACTTCACTATCTCCTTGTATCCAGTAGAATGTCTGTTGTTCATCTGTTTTCTTTGTATATTGATTTTTCTCTCTCAGAGTCTTTTGAATTTTCTCATTGTCACAGATGTCATTATATTTTATCATATTTCACTCTCTTGTTTGGCACTTAGTCCATCATCTTATATCATCTACAATTAGTTCTTTTTAAAGATTTCATTACCCTTGTTAAAGTTTCCAGTGTCATCTTTGGAATTTATAACTCTTTGAGGACATTTAATATCTTCACGATAAATTCTTAGGTTCTTTTCCTGCTTCTTTGGTTCTTCTTTATCTGTTTCTTTCCTCTTCCTATGAAAGCTATTTTCTTATGTCTTTTTTCTATTTCTTTATATTGCAAACTCCCTTGTAGGCATCAGCTATAACATTAACCTTTTGAGATTAGATAGCTGACTGCTGCACCTCCAGGTGGATCCTACTTGGTCTTGAATTCTGACAGAATCTTGTTTGTCTTTTAGCAATTAGGCATCATCGTCCTTCTGGAAACATTAATTTTTCTTTTCCTTTGAGTCCTCTTCTGAGAATCCATTCTGATCCCCCTTTCACTCTGAAGTTAAGGGGAATATATTGTGCAGGGAATTAAGAAAAAGAGAATCTCAGGGGCCAGAAGCTTGCTTATACTTGCTTCATTTGCTCCCAACCTGGAGTGTTAGTTCTGACTAGAAATGAGGAAAGATGAGAAAAATCATCTGGTAAGGCCAAGATAGCTGAGAGAGGGAAAAAAAGCATGACAAAGGAAGATCTTCCACAGTAAATTCCTCTCCAGAATTAGGCCTTCTAATCCAGAGCTCCCCAACCTTTTTGGCACCAGCGACCAGTTTCATGGAAGACAATTTTTCCACTGAAGGGGGAGTGTGTGTAGGGGTCAACAAGAGGCCAGGGGATGGGGAGGCAGAGCTGGGGCAGTGATTCAATTGATGGGGAGCAGCTGTAAATATGTACATATAAATGAAGCTTCTGGGAAACTCACCTCCTGCTGTGTCCCCCTTCCCTAAGTTTCATGGAGGGGGTCTGGCAGAAGAGGAGCTTTGTAGCTGGGTCCCTAACAGGGCTGTAGGGGACCCCAGTTCTAATCAATCTGAGGGTATTTGCTGTATCTGGAGTCCCTTAGAGTTTAAGTTTGTTTCTCAAATCTAAAGCTCCCTTTTCACATCTGAGGCATTTTAAGAATTATAATCATGGAACAAACTGAATATTGTCAGGACTATTATTTAAATGGCTCCATTTACATAATCCAGTTGATATCAATCTTTTTTCACCTGATAAGACAGTTACATAGTGATTTCATCCATGGGGAGAAATAAACAAATATTATAACAAAATCAATGAAAAATGATCTCTATAAAAAACCTCCATCCTGAAATACTCAAATTACAAGTTGATTACAAGAGAATACATTTGTCATTAAATACAAGGACAATTAATACCCCATTCTACCTCTCTTTTATAATAGTGCACTTGAGATTTGTGGTATTTATTTTCCCTGGTGCACAGAAGATTAATTAGATTACTATTGGATTTGCATTTTGTTTCAATTGATTATCTTGTAATACTATATAGTTAGATAAATTGATTTTTAATATACATAAATAATTATACAGTAATTATTTTAAGTAGGTAAAAATTGTCTATAAAATGAGTAAATGAAAAACAAATAGCCACAATTTGTATGTTATGAAGTAGTCAAGTTAGTCTTTACCAGACTACAAAATATGTCTGGTATATTTTTGATCCTCAAATAAATAATCCTAATTATATTGTCTTTCCAGTAATCATTATTGGGAACAGATCCTGATGGGTTATGGTTCTAAATACAAAGTTGGAGTAAGGCATACATAGTCAGAATAAAACTAGATATAGTAACATTTTCTTTCTAGTTATTTTTTGAGATATGCAATTATGAATATGCAGAGTAAAAGGCTTTCACACAAAATATTAAAGCCAAATATCATGAAGTTAATGTGATCCCCCCTATAATAAATCTGTAGCTTATACATATATAATAAAAACTGAAATTCTTGATTTATTCTGTATGATAAAGGAAAACATTTATACTTGGAATTGTTGTTAGCACAGTTAAACAGAAATGTGCTAAAAAGAAGAAAAATACATCTACTAGGACCTATTGTAGAAGTAGTAAGATCTCCAATATAGTATATTATAATAAATAAATTCTTGGAATAGTAAATAAGTAGTGTGAGAATAACATGAATAATTCAACAAATTTTAAATGATAATTCTAGATATTTTGAGAGGAAATTAAGAGTAAAGGTTGACACTGCATCCTTAATTACTTTCCTCTTTCTCAGTCATTTTATAAGACTATATTTTCTAGTTTAATTTATTTTCTACTGTACACTAACAGTATGAGTTTATGTTCAATAATGAAAACCTGAGATTAGCATGTATGCTTTTGAAACAGACTTTATGAACTAAAATTTAAATAAAATAATATTTTCAGAATTGTATGGAAAAATATTCTACTAGTCTAGTTCAGCAATATGTATTTAACACTTTTAAAATGCTATCTTTAGGGTATGCTAGGGCAATGCTGTTTACATCTGCATCATCACTATCATAAGCTTGTGATGAGCTTTGAGGTACTAACCGATTCTCAAGACCAGTGTAGCATTCTCTTACAAATCTACTAGAGCAGTAGACTTCAATTCTTGGCTTCCCAAAGAAGATTCTAAAATGGAATAAAAATGGATTTGCAGAACTGCTCACTACAATAATATGTTATTATAATTATGCACATATATTCAGAGATTGCTGAGTTGGAATGGGGATTTATTTGAAGCCTGTCATGCTCTATCCTTGGCCTTCTGTGTTGTAGTGGACTTTTTATTTTCATTTCTGAGTGACCTTTCTTATTAAAAGACATTATCAAGAAAGTGAAAAGACAACCTACAAAATGGGAGAAAATATTTGCCAATCATATATATGATAAGGGTCTAGTATACAGAATACATAGGAAATATTTACAACTCAACAACCATAGACAAACAACCCAATTAAAAAATATGCAAAGGACTTCAGTAGACATTTCTCCAAAACTATGTACAAATGACCAATAAGCACATAAACTGAAAACAGCTGCTGCAATACTCATTGCAAATGTTCATTGCAGCACTATTGACTATAGCCAAAAGTGGACACAGCCCAAATGTTCATCAGCAGATGTATGGGTAAACAAAATGCGCTATATACATACAAGGGAATATTACTCAACCATAAAAATGAGTGAAGTACTGATACATATTACAACATAGATAATCCTCAAAAGTATTATGCTAAATGAAAGAAGCTAGCTTAAAATATCACATAGTATATCATTATACTCATATGAAATATTAAGGTAAAACAATAGAGGTAGAAAAATATTGGTGGTTGTTTGCTTATTGTGAGAGTGTTTTGAGAAAGTTAGCCAAAGCTTCAGCAGAAAAATTCCTGGGAAAGCTGCACCTGAGAATCCTTCTCCCACGACAATGCTCCTGCTTATTCCTCTCATCAAACAAGGACGATTTTGCAATAGTTAACATGGGAAATCATTAGGCATCCACCTTACAGTTCTAATTTGGGTCCTTCTGATTTATTTTTGTTTCCTAATAATCTTTGAAGGGCACCCATTTTTCTTCAGTAAATAACGTTAAAAAGACTACATTGACATGGTTAAATTCGCAAGACCCTTAGTTCTTTAGCGATGTACTAAATGGTTGATGTCATTGCTTACAAAAGTGTCTTGAACTTAATGGAGCTTATGTTGAGAAATAAAGTTTATATGTTTTACTTTTAACTCTATTTTTCCCATGAACTTTTCAAAGTCCCCTTCAAAAAGGGGACTAGAATTACTAAGGTTTGGGTAGGTAAGGTTAATTTCTACCATTCAGTAGGATTAATGCCACAACTGATAATATTATGTAATATAGAGCTAGTGATTTAAATTCAAATAAAATTTATAGAAATTGTAAAAATATGTAGAATGGAATGCATTGATTTAGTATTATCATTCAAGATTAAATGATACAGACAATGATGCCAACATGGCTAAATTAAAATTGCTGCTTGATGTATGTTATTTCCTGAAGCTTTCTGTCTTCACTAAATTTAAAGGCAGTGGTCATTGTGCTAATGCCAAACCCTTGACAGCAAATTTGGAATCAACCTTTGCCTTTGTATTGTAATTTCAGATTTCTGACAATAATTTAATTGTATCATTGCTTTAAAAAAAGAAACCATCCACTGACTGCCTTCCAGCTGAGACTGAAACAATAGATTTTTTTGCTTTAACCTCTAGGTTAGACCATCATCATGTTCCTATTTAAATGGCCTTTTAGAAAAAAATAAAGCCGCCAAAGCTCCAACTTCAGCAAAATACTGCTGTCAAATTTTTATTCACATTAAGTGGCCTCAGCATGTCACTGCTTTCCTATGGGAACTGCAATGGCTCCCTGTCAAATACCAAATTGATTTTAAAATTGCTTGGATAGCTTCTGAAGCAGAGCAGTTGGGAGCTGTGTATTTATCTGAGTCAATGTCAGTACATGAGCCAGGGTCTCTTCTAGTGAGTGTGAAACATGTTTACACCATGTTCCAAACCGAGGAGAGGTTAAAAGCCTCAGGTTCATTTCAACCTGTATATATGTCAATCACAGTCCTAATGTCAGTTATACACTTGGAACATTAATAACTTTATATAAGACACATTAAAATTTTAAAATCATTTACAAATGTGTGACCTTTTATGTTTAGGTTGTGATATAGAAACATGCCATATACTATACACAATAAAGGAAAAACGTAAGTTCCTAAATGTTAAAGTCTTTTACATTTTGAACTTATGAAAGAACACAAAGAATAAATCAACAGAGCTTGTGAATTCTCTGAAGATTCAGTAAGCTTTAAAACAATTAATCTTTATTTTCATTGTGCCCATTAATAGTCGGTTGTTGAAAACGCACAGTATGAATAATTGCAGCCAAGTATGCCTCAAGTGCACATACAAGGACAATATAGTTAATCACTTAGTTTTAGTTTGTACTGTCTACTTTTGAAAGAATATAAATGCATTGATTTGATTTTTAAAAAGTTAATTATTAGGATATTTATGGAGTATAGGATATAGAAAAAGACAATAGAAATTTAAAGAAAATCAAGCCAATTTCCACCACATAAAAATTGCTATCCTTAACACAGTAGGCTTAATCCTTCTTTGGAGGGATAGCAGATGGCACAGTGGGGTTGCATGCATTTCAACACATGTGTGTGTGTGTCTCAGAGAATTCATATAGTCACCTGGAAACACCATACAAGGATGAGTAAAACATTTATCCTACCTCCTGTGGTAAAAGGCATTTTCAATAAAGCTATAAGAGAAGTAATATTCATTGGGAATAGCTATGTTCAATTAGAAAAAGAGTAAAACTCACCCTGAAAAGGATAAAGAATAAAAGATAAAATGAATTTTGCAAGTGACAGACTGTGAATTTGAGAGAGTACACTGGAAGATTTTGAAGGGTCAGAAAGGCATTAGAGATGGTGTTGCACTGATGTATTGCCAAAAATCATAGGCATAAGAATCCATTTGATAATGAAGGAACACAGAACCTTAGACTTTTGCGATGACAGGGTTAATATGATTTATAAGCTTTTAAAAACATGCTGGGATCAATCGTGATTATGTCTCAGGGAGAATGTGTGGGCAGAATCAATTTTAATTTATAGGTTCTTCCTCCACCCTCCACCCCAAACCCCTGCCTAAATTTCACTTTTAGATAGTTAAAATAGAGAGACAAGTGGTATGTTAAAGAGAGAGGTGGTCGTAAGCGGGAAAGGTGTAACAGGCTCTGGTGAGTCTCCCTGAAGTTTTCTGGTAGATGAAGTCCTGGCCAGAGAGAAGCCCATCTATCCAAGTACCTGGAGATAGATTGTATGCCTAGTTTATATCTTATTACCAGGGATACTCCTTCTAGCCAGAGCCCACCACTCTGAGTGCCATCTTACATCTTGTGTAGTAAAGTATGGTAAGTGTACTATACCTTACTACATTCAAGAGTAGTAAGGTGTAGATATATTCAAGAGTACATGTATTTCTGGCATATTCTCTAAATGTTAGAGGACAATAATAAGAGGGTCTGACTCCAGTTTTTGATGTTTGCTGACAAATTTTAAGACTCGCCCCTCTCTTTTCCTCTCTGTTCCACATCTGGACAAGCTGATAAGAAACTCTAGGTTCTCTTTTTATTGGTGCAGGCAGGAAATTGAAACCAAAGGCCTCTGCCTGGTTGTGGAAACCTTGATACCAGCCCATCTCTCTAACCATACTAAAACCCAAGGCAGTTTTCTTTCTTGCTCTCACAGGTCACTTTGGACCTGCTTTGGAAGCCTTCCCTGCTATTTCCAGAGAACGCCATTGGATAAGAAATAGAGGGTTTTTTTGTTATTGATGTGTGTGGGTGGCATAATCAGTCTTGACATAACCAATTTGTGGGTAAGGGTCCATCCTGCTATTGCAGGGTGGGGATAACAAGGACACACACACACACAAACACACACACACAAACATGGCCTGACTACAGATGGAAAGAACGTATGTGGTTTCAGCATTAAAAGGAGACATATTTTCAACCCTCAAAATTATAGTGATTTCAATACTGATCTAAGATAACATTGGAAAACAAGATGTTTCATCATAATTTATAAAATTTAATAGAGTTTCTTTTCCCCAACATGCATTGTTGTCTGCTTTGCCAAAGATCAGTTGCTTGTAGGTAGATGGTTTTATATCTGAGTTCTCTATTCTGTTCCATTGGTTTATGTCTCTAGTTTTGTGTGAATACGATGCTGTTTTTGTTACTATAACCTTGTAGTATAGTTTGAAGTCATTGAAAAGAGATGACAAAAACAATAAATGCTAAATAGATACCTAGTAATTTAATTTTTGTGGTAATAATATATATTCTTCTCAATTCTGTTCAAATTTTGAGCTGGTAATTTCTAAATAAAGATATTCAGTAATGGATAAGCATGCACAAGTCTATACATGATGTAGTGACAAATCATTTATGATGCTTAATACAATCTTTTTAATGAAATATTTCCTGTGGACTCACTGTGTGAAATGGAAATTCCTAGATTACATTTTGTAAATTCTTTTAACCTACTGCACCACCTAATTGCATATTTTATGGTGAGCTATATGCTCCTTAGTACAAATAGTGATATTAGACATATTTATATTTCATTCCCATCTCCTACATTCCATTGCACTATGTATATGATAATAATGTTTTGGTTATATTATTGGTTAAAATTACTACTGTTAAAACATTTTGTGTAAATAAGGGGTTTCTTAATTTTTAAATTTGTGTTATGGAACATTAAGACCTACTAAAACACTCTAAGAAGAGAAACTGTCATTATTTTATTCTTAGAAAAGTCATGTTTCTTACATGATCCTTAATTTCCTTTTATGGAAAATGATGGGCTTGTACTAAATAAATATGACTTTGGGAGACCTCATAGAGTAATGTTTAAATCATGGGCTTAGGGGTCAAATTGATTGGTTTTAAATTCTGATTCTGCCTTTTAATAAATGTGAATTTGACTAAGTTATTTCAACTCTCTGCCACATTCCTGTAACAATATTTGAGTATTAAGTACTAAATGCTTATGAAAGTACCTGATAAAAGTATGTCCATATATTTTACACAAATATGTATTACATAATATAATGAATTATTGTGTTAATAATTAGCCTGAACATTTTAGAAGAAATAACCTGATAGGTCATTTCCAAGCTAAAATAATTATAAAATACTTTATTTCAATATATAAAATGGGAAATTGTACAATCTAGAGTATAAAATAAACTCATTAATTTAACTAAGTTTCTTTAAAGTGATATAAACACACTACAGTTGCAAAGCCATTACTGAAATCTTTAGCTTTTTTTCCTTTAATGTATGAATTATATCCTGCAAAACTGTCCATTTGGTAAAGTCTATTTGCATGCATTGTTTTATTAATAGAATATCAGAACACATTTCATTCTGTAACAACAGGAAATAGGGGAAGCAGATGAAACATGAAATTGAATATCATGAGAGAGAAAGGAAACAATTACAGTAAATTTACTTTAAGGTGGTTTCAAGGAGCCAATCCCTCAAACAGCATTAACAGAAAAATCTTCTTAGTAGAACTATGAAAAAACATATTGACAAATAATTGATGAAAAAAAGTTATATCCGAAAACTCCTCAATAAGTTTTTATTGCATTTGTATTTCCTAATATGCATTTTAATGGTATATATGTATTACATTTCTTTTCCCCCTGAGGACTGTCAGGATTGTTATTTTTTGTTTACTTCCAATTAAAATACTATATATTTTCACTTCACTTGCCATACAAATTTCTGGCTTTTCTTGTTTACTCTAGGCTAAATGGAACTACCAATGTTTTAGTATCCATAGTATTCCTATAAAATATTTCCTAGCAAATATATAAAAGTGTATGTTTATGATCAAGTTTGCATAAAGAAGTATAGGCCCTGTGCTAGAGAAACTGTACTTGATGCATGCTTGTGAGTCATCAATTCTGTCACCTAATGCAACTTCATCCATACGTCCCAGACGCTAATCTATGAAATTTTTGTGTGACATATCTATCATATAATTTTTAATACTGTTTTTTTGTTGCATTAGTGAGGGTACACTAAACTGCTATTGTGTGAGATACTGGGTGAAAATCTAGTGGCTTATTTCTCTCTCACCTAATGCTTCAGGACAGATGTTCTAAGTCTGTTTGCAACTCTTCTCCATGTGTTGATTGAGGTACTTAGAACTATTTCATCTTGTCACTCCATGCTCTCCTACAGGTTACATACCATTGGCATGATTGAGACGTGGTTGCCATGTGTAGGCTACAGAATGCCAAAAAAAAAAAAAAAAGGATGTGTGAATGTAGTATACTGCTGACTAAAAAGCCCTTGGTCAAAACTGGGATACTTATGCTCACCTTGTATTGGCTGGTCAAATGATGACACCTGAGTACAAACTAGACTGAAGAAAGAAACCTAACTCTGTGCCCATGATGAAGGGTTGGATGAAAAATTTTTGATAGACAGCTAATAGTCTGCCACCTCTATTCATTTTCTTAATTTTTACTATGATAAATGTCCTTATTTGGTATTTCAGGTATTAGGTGTTCTTAGAAAGGGAAATATACCATTCCAACAGCATTTTTATTTCATTAATTACTTGATAACATTCACGACAAAAAGAACTGACACAGACCTTATTCATTTGTGTATTCATTCTGTTTTCCTCAACAAATGGTGATTCCTGGAGGACAGAGATTGTGCCTCATAAACTCAGCATGCACTACTATAAATTATTCAATGAATGTGTCAACACCTTGGCTATGATATGAAGAAATGAAGCTAGCCAAAATTGTTAATAAGATCTTACCACCTAAAAAGATGAAAATGATATCAATTAACTGTGCTTTGATGATGCCATGAGTAATTTGGCATTTATTTCTGACACTAATCTTAAACAAAAATATATGCAAAAAGAATATCTGAAAATTAAAAATTTAATAAGGATTGACCCAGATGAAGAGGTAACTCGCTTCCATGTCACATGAGAACTGATAGCCTATGTGGTAAAAAAAAGACACGTGAGGCTATGGTAGCTGTTTAACTGTTTCAAACATTAAAAGAGACATATGTCTCTCTTTCTGGCCCTCTAAAGATAATTTACATCACTTGATTGGAAGTTCTTAGCTCACTTTAATAAGTATCCTCTATAAGTAGGTACAGTTCACAATGTAGTAAGTGAATCAGAAAGATTAACCCACTTGAAGTTGTCTTAGAATAGGCTACATTTGAGTATTTAGTATAGATAGGATTCATGCATTCTATTTATGGTTGGATAATAATATCTATAGCTTACATGAAAATCTTAAAATTCTAGATCAAGGTCAGTGTAAGGATTTAAATAGAGTTGTTCCAAAAGGGAAATTTAGTATAAAGACTGTATCAATGTAAATGCTAGCTATCTAGATAATTTTTAAAAGATAAATATTATTTAAATAAATATCATTTATACTTTATTTAAGTAAGACTTTTCTTATTACCTTTTGGGCCACCATGAATAACTGTTGTAAGAGCAGGAAAATTCTACAAAGTACATGAAATGGTACTAAAGCTGTATATAAACCAAAATCTATAGTATACAGCTGATTGTTTGAAGTCCACAGAAAGTCCAAGAAAGAACAGTATTAATGTAGAGAGGTTGTATCTAAATAATTGGTTACTCATTTCTTATTTTCCATCAAATTATCAATGTATATATTTGAAAGGAAACAATATTTTTGTTAGTTTCTTATGGGTTTTGTTTTAAAATTTAAAATGTTTGCCTCCAGAAAAACCTTTTACTTTTCTGCCTGTACATACAAATCTAGGTCCCAGTATTTGTTTTGGGGAAAAGAGAGGGGTAAAAATCTGATGTCCCAATTTTCAGTATGTAGTTTTCAGAAATATGACAACATTATACTGCACATTGTGTTCATTAGAACAGAACAGCATATCTGTGCAAACGTAGCCCTAAGGGCAAAAGGATGTGGAATCCCTGGACTTCGGTGGTCCCTTTTCTCTTCTGCAAGCTACATTTTTACAAGGCACAGACTACACACATATAGGATGTGTCTTGATCGATTTTCTGTTAATGCCTTGCATGCAGCATGGTACCCTTTCTCTCAACCATCCCCAGCAGCCTCCAATATAGAGGCCATCTGCTTTTCTTCATCTCCAGAGAAAAACTTTCCAGTCTTCAGACAGGGGAGAAGTGACTTCAGGGTGCAGATCAGACTATGAAATCTTCTTTCATAGATATCCACATATCTTTCTGATTTTGGCCACATTTGACCTTACTTTCAGGTAAATCTGAGGCC
Organism: Cheirogaleus major; assembly: GCA_963574435.1. Lineage (NCBI taxonomy): Eukaryota > Metazoa > Chordata > Mammalia > Primates > Cheirogaleidae > Cheirogaleus > Cheirogaleus major. Next base: position 20,683 of record CAUYPO010094880.1, read on the forward strand.
ACTAACTCCTAAGCCTTTTTGGAATTTCATTGTGCAAATCAGGTAGCACCTTGACTTTTTCCACTATCAGTTTAGAATTCCATTTTCTTGTGCTTTCTAGGTCAGTTATGCTTCCTAGATTTTGACATTGTGTTGCTGTGCTCTTCATTTATAATTTCCTTTTCTTTGAATAGTCATCTCTTAAAAATTCTCACTATTGTCATTCTAGGGAGATTTTCTGAACAAGGGAACTAAATCCATATATTCGGTACAGTGGATTCTATGTGCAGGATTGTAGGACTTTGAAAATCAATTTTATAGCATTATCTATCTATCATTTGTCTCTGTGTCTGAGGTGGTGAAGACTAAAAGAAGAAGACATGAAAGAGTAATCATGAATGTGGATGGAAAAGCAGAATACTGCCAGTAAGGACATGGTGGCATTTTAAATACGACCAAGATGATATAACACTTCTTGAAAAGGTTTCTTTCAAAACCATTTGCTCCTCCAGTCATATTTTATTAGTCACACATAACCAAGATGATAATATAAATTTTAGTTCAATCTAAACATGCTATCAAAGCAAAAATTAACAAACAAAATCAGAACCAAACCAAGCCCCAAATATTTGTGCTACAACAAATCACCTGGAACTTCCAACATTGTCAATTTTCTATTCACTGAATATGAGCTCTAGAAAGAAGCATTGGCACAGGTGCCCTGGACTCGTGCTCACTGAGCAAACCCAAAAGTAATCACCTGGCAGTTCTCAAATTTATTTAAATCAACTTGCTTTGTTTGAAGCTAACATTTTAAAATTTATGTTTCTAGACAATTTTTGTATGGGAGGAAATATAAAAATTGAATGTGCAAGAAGCAAATTACTCTCTTTCAGTAATTAATGTTGTAATTTGAAGGAATGTAAGTCAATGTAAATTTGATCATTTGGGAGTATTTATCCTAATGAATAACATCACATTTTACATATGCATAATAATCTCCTGACTAAAAATTTCAAAAAATTTTATTATATGTAAACATCTCTTCAGCTTTCCATTTGTTTACTGTGTGGGATGCAATCAAGTAGGTGTACTGAGGAGCTGGTGTTAGTAATTGCCAGTAATTTTTTTTGCAGTTAGCAAAAACATTTAGTTGCTCTGAAGGAAGAAAGCTAATATGATAGAAAACAGAAGGATATAAATATTGAACTAAGTGTCAGGGAAATCAGGACAAAATTCTCTATAAAAGGAATTAAACATGTATACCAAAATCTCCAATATTTCACTTTTTTTTTTTTTTTTTTTTACCAAGAGCTAATAAGTTGAAACATCTGCTCCATGACCTGCAGAAATTGGTACACCTTTGCTTTTCTACCAAAGGCAAACATGGCCTCTGTCATTGGAACATAGTCATCTAGCATGAGAAGGAAAGTAAAACTTCATGAACATTTTTCCCTATGTGGATTATCAGAGAAGATTAACACAAAAAAAATCACAAAATGAGTTTCTGAGGAAGATATTAAGCTCAAAATGTAAGTCAAGAAGATAAAACATGAAGGAATATGGCACAAAGAGAGAGAAGAACTCTTTGGATTTCAATTTATGTTTCATACTGTCAGAACTAAATGGATATCATAACATCTAGAGAAAAGTTTGGTGCCTTATGCAAATGTTTTTAAATAGGTACTACATTTATTAGCCTAAGACCAAATCAAGTGTGATCTACATATCTTACCAAATAACACATTGTTAAATAAGCACAAGCGACTGACACATTGAATTAAAATATAAAATATCTATTTATTTCACAGATCATTAATTTATTAATTCAGAATGATAATTTTAAAAATTTAATTAATTGCACTGTCTCCTGGAAGAAAATCAACTATGACAAAGTTCAAATTATAGACCAGGATGTTGCTTAATGAGAAAAAAATATGCAACCCAAGGAACATTTTCATGTATCAATGATATATGTATTATCTTCCTATACTCAGGCTTAATTCTGTGCTTGAAACAATCATGGAGAAACTTGTCTGTTTTATCACCTCCCAATGATTTCTAGACTCCACAAAATACATCTGACTTTTTAAGAAAGGATTATTTCTAACAGACTGCATCTGCAGGAAATATTATGTTAATTTAAATTCTCAGTCATTTTTTAATCCCTAAGCATAAATTGGAATATTTCTAACTGTATCTCCAAATGGTAACTTCTGTAGATGGCAAATTCCATCTTTCACATGATGATTTCTATTGGCAACATTTCAGAGGAAGAAATGTTCTGTCTTCAGGACATAGCCCCTATTCACTGGCTATTAGTAGATAGCTCATTCCTCAATACTGGTTAAGAAGATATGTTTTAAAAGTCTTTAACCTTGAAAATAAACCACAAACACACACAAAACATGTCAATATGAGGAAGAAAGAATGAAAGAAAGGAAGGAAAGAAGGAAGAAGGAAGAAAAGATGAGAAGAAATTGGATATATTCTATCACAGTTAAAATATATTCTCTTCTTAGATTGTGTTACAATAAGATTAAGCCTTTCAAGATTTTTCAAATCCGTTAATACCTAAAAATTCTTAATTCATCTGTAGGAAAATGAAACATCTGGAATGATAGAGTCAAATGTGAATGAACCATGAAGGGATAGAACAACATTTGATATGATGAAAATATTATCAAAATCTAGAATTTCAAATTATGTTCTTTAAAATAATTTTGATAGCTGCACACTTTTTAATGTCACTTAGTTCTGTGAAAATTAAAAATTTTCTTATTGATAAGTAATAGAGAAGCAACATGGTCCCTGGGTCCAAAATTAAAGAAATTACATATCACATAATTAAATATCTAATTTCAGTGATTGCATATTTGATATCTTAATGATATTGATCCCTGATGCATAAAAAAGGTATATGTCTCCAATTCTTTAGGTCATCTTTAATTTTTTCTCTGCACTACTTGTATTTTTCAATCTGGAGCTATTTCACACTTTTATCAGATTTTTCCTCAATGTTGTATATTTTTTATACTATTATAAACGGATTATTTTCAATCATGTTTTATTAAATACTGCATATAGAATATAGTTGTTCCTGTATATTAATCTTGAATTCTGCAGCTTTACTAAACTTATTTATTACTTCCACTAACTTTTCTTTGTGAATTTCATATGATTTTCTACACAAGCTATCACAACATTTTCAAATAAAGTTTTATTATGACTGAATCCCCATTTAAATTTTAATTTATAATGTACTTGAAATGAAGAAGTGTTGAAGATTTTCAGAGGAGAAGTAGTTACGAGGGATAGAAATATAGATTGAGCAAAATTATCAGAAAATATTTACATTGAAAGAAATTAATAAAATTAATATGAATGCCTTCTTTTAATCATGGCCCTAAAACTAAATGAAGCATGTGTCTTAAGTGCATTATCAATAACAACATACAGCATTTTCACTTGACGTAATGCTCAAGGGGAATGACAATAAAATCTGACTTAAAAAAAATAAAATTATGTTTTATTCATCTTTTTATTGGAATGAGGCTATTTCTCCCCATGCTTGTGAGATTGTACCTGTGTTAAGTGGTTAGTTTTGTAGAGTACATCTTGGAGAGAGAGAAATGTAGTTCATTCACAGACCGCCAAAGTAAGGATCTAACATGGATATGTGAGGAATAATTGGAAAAAGAGAGTTACTTAATTTGCAAAAGAGAAAATTTGAAGCACATGAGAGAGAAAGGTGGGATTATGGTAGCTAATAAGGGCTTCTAAATATTTAAAAGGTCTTTACACGCTAAAAATGAACCCCCATTCCACATAGTTTAATATGTCTTTTAGCAAATTATGTGACATTATATTATTTTTATTCACTCACCTTCAAAATTTTAAAATAATGACATTTTGACCATTATTACTCTTCCACTGAAAATTCCTAAATCCAAACTTCACATGTTGATCCCGGTGACAATTATTTGGCTCTATTTTTCATAATTAAAAGAAAGAGAATTGTTAATATTGTTGTTTCTTGAGTTTATAAATATTTGGCACAGTTAAAGCGTTTCAAACCTTTCAGTATCTTGGCAAATAAATTTGAGGCAAAGAACAATAATTGCAAGTTGGCAGTGTTTATACCTTGAATTATTTACTAGTTTTTATTAAAAATACTTGAATAACAGTACCAAAATTTATCACATTCAGTGGAAGGGGATTTGTGCTTGTTTAGACAATATTTTCAAAGCAGAATGCAATTAAAGTTTTACATAAAATAAATAGTAAACATATTTCTTTAAAAAGTTATTCTTTGTTGTCTTCATTTCGTTGTTATTTTCCAAACTTAAGTTCTTTAGAAAGTTTCATATTAAATATTCTGTGCAGCTAAAAGAAATATTTTTAGGATCTGAAAAAGAAATACTATATATCGTCCCTATGTTTTTGTAATTCCTCCTCCAGCCCATATTTATTTGCACATCTCTCATTCTTAATATTATTTTCACAAGAAAAGTGAATCTCACTGGTTTTAATGTGGGCTTACTTATTTTGGTAATCATTATAAGTGATTAAAATTGAATGTGTTCTTTCAAATTCTTGTTCTCCATTAACTACATCTGATCACGTTTATGGAATAAACTCCCTTACTGAATAAATTTGAGATGTATAGTCCCTGATATACAACAATATAATAATAGACACAAATGTTCTAATAATATAGATGAATTTAAACATAATTTATTTTCAAGACTACATTAAATAACTAATACTTAGAAAACACTATTATATTCCAGCATCTGTCTGAATTACTTTACATGTATTAAATCACTAAAGGATGGTAGGTTTTATTATTAGCTTCATACTACCTATGAGAAAACACAGGCATGGAGAAGCTACAATTTGCTGAAAATCACAAAGATGAAAATCATTGAGGTGTTTTCGCACTCAAGTTATGAGGTTCTACAGTGTGCTCTAGAAGTGCTTTAAATTCCCACCATATTAAAATGCTTCTTAGTGAAGGTAAGAAATATATTTGTTGACTTTGCATTTTATGGTTTACATTTTATAAAATCAAAGTTGCTATTCTCATGCATAAAGAATTTGAAAGTAAGAAATTTGAAATGATTGGCTCCATGTTTTAACTGAGGCATTTTTATATGTCACCGAACATATGAGTGACTCTTAATTAAAGTAAGCTATTTCAATACCCATACTTTATCAAGGTATGAGGAATCTTCCAACCCTGCTAAATAATTCAGGTAACTTTCATTGATTTTCATTTTGTGTCTGTCATACACTTAGAAAGTCACATTGAAATTTCAGTTTAAATATAAATGACCAACTTTGCGAATGTATAGACTGGATGCTTCCTTTAGAGCATTTCCAAAGTCAGGCTACTTTAAGTCATGGGTACAATGATGATACTTAATAAATTCTAGAAGGAATCATAGAGGAAAATGGATAAACCTGTGGCAGTGTAAGTTCATAGATTTATTCCTTTACTTAATATTTATTCAACACCTATTTTGAAACACACACCCATGTGATACGATGACATATGATACAGGGTATTTAAGTCATCCACAAAGAGTCCACAATCTCCTTTTAACATCTGTTTCATAGAAAAATCAACTCTATCATCAAGTGGTTCATGAATGCTTCTTCCTCCCTTCTTATCACCGACAGCTAACTCCTGCCTAAGGGTAGTGCTTCCCTGGCAGTCTCCTACATTGTATCCTGCTTACTATTTCTCACATTGCCCTTATACTAGTTTCATTTATGAAATGGGAATTTGACTGACTTACTTCTTACTCCTCTTATTACTGTTGTGTATCAATTTTCTGTTCATTGTCCCTATTTTTTCTCACATCTTTCTCTCTACTCAAATCTCACCTTAATTATGGATATATAAAATATTACTACAGATAATTCATCCTCCCCACTCTAACCATCCACTCATAAGATCATACTCTGAAATATGTCACTGTAAATAACTGTTTTCTATGTGGAAAAGAAAATTTAGATATATCATTTTCTGATTACCACCACATAGC
>CAUYPO010094882.1:0-18888 GCA_963574435.1 Cheirogaleus major
CAGAGTCTCACTCTGTTGCCTGGGCTAGAGTGCCGTGGCGTCAGCCTAGCTCACAGCAACCTCCAACTCCTGGGCTCAAGCGATCCTCCTGCCTCAGCCTCCGAGTAGCTGGGACTACAGGCATGTGCCACCATGCCCGGCTAATTTTTTCTATATATTTTAGTTGGCCAATTAATTTTATTTCTATTTTTAGTAGAGATGGGGTCTCCCTCTTACTCAGGCTGGTTTTGAACTCCTGACCTTGAGCAATCCTCCCGCCTCAGCCTCCCAGAGTGCTAGGATTATAGGCGTGAGCCACCATGCCCGACCACAATAATTCCTTAATAATCGTCAAATACCTACCAAGTAGAGTTCAAATTTCCCCAGTTGTCTTGTAATTTTTTTTAAGTTTGTCCAAATAAGGTCCATATGTTTTAATGGTAAATTATCTTTTAAATTTCTTTTAATCTATAGCCCCCTTGTTTTCTTGGCCTTCTTGTTTGCTGAGGAAATTGGCTGTTTCTCCTATAATTTTCCACTGTTCAGATTTTGGTGATTGAGTGTAGGTGTTGCTCTGTCCCCTCTATTTCCTGTATATTTATTAATTCTTAAAACTAGATGTTTGACCAGATTTGGGTTCATTTTTGTTAAGATACTTCACAGGTGATGGTATCTTTCCATCAGAAAGCACATGGTGTCTGCTTGGTTCACTCTTTGTGATTTTAGCCACCATTGAAGAACATTGCCTAAATAATTTCATTCATTCTTCATTCCTTAACTACAATTCTTCTGTAAAGAGAAACCTCCCCTCACATAGTTGGTTCCTAAGATACAGTTCATATAGGAAAGGCAGGATAGGTGCTTGATTCTCTCCCTTATTTAACACTTTTCAAAATAACAATTTGGTTTCCTGGGATTTTTTGTGTGTGTGTGGTAAAAAACACAAAACAGAACTTACCATTTTAACCATTTTTTAACTGTACAGTAGTATTTTGTTTTTGTTTTTGTTTTTTGAGACAGAGTCTCACTCTGTTGCCTGGACAAGAGTGCTGTGGCGTCAGCCTAGCTCACGGCAACCTCAAACTCCTGGGCTGAAGCAATCCTTCTGCCTCAGCCTCCCGAGTAGCTGGGACTACAGGCACGTGCCACCATGTCCAGCTAATTTTTTCTATATATATTTTTTGTTGTCCAGACAATTTCTTTCTATTTTTAGTAGAAATGGGGTCTTGCTCTTGCTCAGGCTGGTCTTGAACCCCTGACCTTGAGCGATCCTCCCGCCTCGGCCTCCTGGAGTGCTAGGATTACAGGCATGAGCCACCGCGCCCGGCCTGTGCAGTAGTATTAATTACATGCACATTGTTGTGAAACAGATCTCTAGAACTTATTTATCTTGCAAAATTAAAACCCTATGTCCATTGAACAACTCATTTCCCTCCTCCCTTCAGCCCCTGGCAACCACCATTCTACTTTCTGTTTCTAACAGTTTGACTGCTTTAGATACTTTCATATAAGTGAAATAATGCAGTATTTGTCTTTTTGTGAGTGGTTTATTTCACTTAGCATAATGTCCATAAGTTTCATCCATGTTGTAATATATGATAGGATTTTTTTTTTTTTTGACAGGGTCCCACTCTATCGCCCAGGCTAGAGGTCAATGGCATCATGGAGCTCACTGCAATCTCAAATTCCTGAGCTGGAGTGATCCTCCGGCCTCAGCCTCTCAAGTAGCTAGGACTACAGGTGTGTGCCACCATGCCCAGCTGATTTTTCTATTTTTTGTAGAGACAGAGTGTTGTAGGTTGCTCAGGCTGGTCTGGAACCCCTGGCCTCAAGTGATCCTCCCACCTAGGCCTCCCAAAGTGCTAGGATTATGGGTGCAAGCCACCACACCCGACCTATTTTTTATTTTTTTAGGAATCTCCATACTATTGCTGCACCACTTCACATTCTCACAAATAGTGCGCAAGGGTTCCAATTTCTCCGCATCCTCAAACACTTATTTTCTGTGTGTGTGTGTGTGTGTGTGTGTGTGTTTGAGACAGGGTCTCACTCTTGTTGCTCTGGGTAGAATCCCTACTCCAGGGTTTATGGTTCCTTAAATGTCAGCTCTATCACTAGCTAGCTATATTGGGCAAGTTGCTTAAGACTCAGTTTACTTATATGTAAAATGGGGTTACTAATATTACCTACCTCGTGGGATCCTTGTGAGCATTAAATAATTTTGTGAGCACATAAAAGATTTAACACAGTGCCTAGTTTATCTTAAGTACTCAATAAATGTTAGTTTGATAAATTACTTCTTATTTATTTTTTGGAGACACAGTCTTGCTCTGTTGCCCGGGCTAGAGTGCCATGGCATCAGCCTAGCTCACAGCAACCTCAAACCCCTGGGCTCAAGCGATCCTCCTACCTCAATAAATTACTTCTTAATAACAAAAGAGGCATATGCCTTCTCGAGCAAATTTTTCACAGAACATTCTAATTTGCTGTTCTGATTTTGATCAATTGTCTTTACGCCTAACGCAGAAGAAAGTTAAGGGGACACGCAGAATCCATTTGGATAATATTGCTGTGTTCATGTGAAGAAAAATATTGCCAGAAGCCTTAATTCTATCTTCAATGATATAATCTGTGGTTTAGCTCATCCATTTGTTCATTTTTCTCTCTTAAATTTAGTACATTAAGCATAGGTAACCTGGTGAAAGGAATCATATAGTTCCCACTTTGTGACCTGATTTCCCACTCCCAGAAACAACTGTTTTCAACCCTTTTAGCAGCTTATGTTGCCATTCACTATCATATCTCTAAATTACATGCTTATATTGTTTCTAGATTTTTCCAACATTAGGCATTATCTGTTGACTTCTCAACAAAGATGAGGATTTAGGGCTTTTACACCATACATACACATACTTGCTACTCCATTCTTCAGATACAGTTTACTAAATTTTCTGTCACATATCCATGTAAGGACAAGTTTGTGCTCACTACTTCTCTAGGACTTGCTTCCCTCCCTGGGATGTGGGGAATTGTGGAGATCTGGAGCTCTAAGAACACCTCATTTTTTCCACTTATGTTTTTATTTTTCTATCAAATACTGTGCAATATACAAAGGTGTTTACTTAATCTCAAGAATCTACAACCCCACTTAATAAATAGGATACTATCTGAGACAGATTGTATGTTCCAAAAATGGCTGCAGAAATAAACTCTGGTTCGCCAAACTCTTCCAGAAATCTTGCCACTCCAATGTCAAGAGTTAGAGTTGATCTCCCTTGAATTTGGGTGGGTCTTTGCCTCAGTGAATAAAATGACATGGAAGCAATGCTGCTTGGTTTCCGAGGAAAGGTTAGGAAAGAACATCTTGCTTCTCCCTGGCATTTTCTCTCTCTCACCACTAGCTCCAGCAGCCACATGGAACTCACCCTTCACTTCCCACAAAATGGAGTCCACATCTATAGCTGAGCAGTTTTCTTAGCCATCTCTGCCCACAGAAATTGGAAGCTCTAAAGGTCTCTTTTTATTTTGTATTATTCTCTGCCTTTTAGTCTAAGATGACATAATTCTTTAAGCTTTTTATAGTTTCTTATGTATCAATTTAGAAACAATTCCACTAGATAAGCCCCTCTCACCCCCAATGTTGCTGAGATAAGCCCTTCTCTACCTGGGGCTTCTTAATGAGGCTGCTGAGAAACAAGATTCTTTCCCCTAAATGGCTGAAACATTTCCAGTCCAACATGCTCTTCCAGAAGCTTGTGACTTCCTCATCAAGAGGTGAAGTCTATTTCCTCTCCCTCTGAATCAGCAGATTTTTGTGACTTCTTTGATGAATAGAATGCGGCAGGAGACACTGAATTCTAATGCCAGGTTAAGAAAAGGCAACATAGCTTCCACTTGGCTCTACCACCCAGCCACTAGGTTGTAAGGAAGAGAAACAAAGGATTACCCATGTGTTCTGGCTTCAGCCCCACTGTAAGTATTATTAATAATACCAGCAAACAGGCACTATCAACTTCCAGAATGTGAGTGAGTGATTCCAAAGACTCTAGCCCCTGCCCTTCGAGCTGAGCTAGCTGTGGCTGAATGGAGCAGAGATAAGCTATTTTTGCCATGCTCTGTCCACATTGTAGATTCATGAGCAAAATAAATGTTGTTTTAAGCCATTAAGTTTTTGGGTGGTTTGGTATAAAGCAATAAGAGAATTGGAACATCATCAATACTTCTGAAGCCACTTGTATGTCCCTCCCTGTTTACATTCTCCTCCTATCCCTCGAGAACTAGCATTTTAATTTAGTATTAATAATTCTCTTGCTTTTTAAAAATTAGTTTCCCCACTTAAATACCCCTTAGCAATATTTGCCTGTTTTCAATGCAAATTATACTCTTGTATACTTTGGGGCTTGATTTTTTCATACAACATTATATGTTGGGGATTCGTCCATGTTTACATTTTATTTCTTTTTTAGTGTTGCATAGTATTCTATTGGGTGACTATACCACAATTTACTTATCCATTCTTCTGTCAGTGGGTATTTGGACAGTTTTTATTGTTTCATTTTTTGAGACAGGTTCTTGCTCTGTCTCCCTAGCTAGAGTGCAGTGGTGTCATCATAGCTCACTGCAACCTCAAACTCCTGGGCTAGAGCAATCCTCCTGCCTCAGCTCCCAAGTAGCTGGGACTACAGGCATGCGCCACCACACCCAGATAATTTCTCTCTTTTTTTGTAGAGATGGGGGTCTTGCTCTTGCTCAGGCTGGTCTTGAACTCTTGGCCTCCCAAAGTGCTAGGGTTACAGCACTGGCTAACACAGCTGGCTGGTTTTAATTTTTCTGCTCTTACAATACTGACGATTTTTGTGTGCCTCCTGATACATGTCTGTTTCTCTAGGAAAAATGAGATAAGTGCATGTTCAACTTTACTATGTAATGCAAAATTACTTTCCAGAGATTATTACAATCAACAGACACTACCACCATCAACACACTTTTTGTTTCACATACTCTATACTTGTTATGGCCAGACTTTAAAATTTTATTATTGTGGTGTGTGTATATCTGTTTCCTAAATAGACTTTCAGCAAATCCTATATTTCCCCTTCCAGAGGAGATGCTGTAGTACAACAGCATTTTGGAAAATCTGTGGTGCAAATCGGGTTGCTTCTCAGCTTTCCACACTGCAGGGAAAAAGGTCAGGTTCACTAGGATGATCGCCACTAATCTGTTTTTAGCTTTCAAAATTTTGTGGTTGTTTATTTTTGTCCCATTTTTTGTCTTTGTAAGATATCTTAAAACAACAAAACAAAAAAAACCAAAAAAAACCCATAAACAAGCCAGGCATGATGGCACGTGCCTGCAGTCCCAGCTACTCAGGAGGCTGAGACAAGATGATTGCTTGAGCCCAGGAGTTTGAGCCTGGGCAACATAGCGAGATCTTGTCTCTTTAAAAACAAACAAACAAAAATCCCCAGAAACCTTTAGCTGTGTTTTAATGCTGTTTTAAAAGGGACTTAGAGCTAAATGTATGTGTTCAAGGCATCTTGAAGCATGCATTAATTTTTAAATTTTAGTAAGTTTATTTCAAAATGTTTTTGACTTTTCAAATCTATTTGGTTATTTTTGCTGCTCCTGTTTCTTACTTTTAGAGTCCATCTTTTTTTTTTCTTAAAACATATATACATAGTTATATTCTGCATGTGACAATTTCAGTATCTAATATTATCTTTGAAGGTAAGCATATGCATTGCTTATTTCTGACTCATTCAAATGGCTGTGACTCTGATAATTTTGTGAACACATATGTGTTTGAGCTTAAGCTGTGAGAATACTGAGATTTTAAATTAGAGGTTAACAAACCATACCCCAAGGGTCAGATCCAGTCCACTGCCTGTTTTTGTAAATGTTTTACTGGACCACAGCTATGTTCATTCATTTATGTAGTCTACAGCTATTTTTGCACTTTTTGAGTAGTTGCAACATTGTATGGCCTAAAAAGCCAAAATTATTTACTTTCTGGACCTTTAGAGAAAAGTGTGCCAACTTCTGATCTCAATTATGGATATTTTCTCCAGAGAATATTTATATTTGCTTCCGCCAGGACCAGGGGATACTAATGACCTGAAACAACCTTAGCCTCCTGTGAGAATTCATCTCAGATGTGTGAGCCCAGCAATAGATCAAAGGCCTTCTGAGTATCTATTCCACTATACTGCCAGAAGCAACAATGCAGTATCTTCTCTTTGGCTATATTGTTCTAATTTCAAGATGGTATGGATCTTTTACTAATAAAATTTATAATGGTGGATCCTTTCAACCCAGAGACACATGCCCCTTTGTGGAACTTTTCTTATATTATTTACTAATTAATTCATTTTCTTAAGTCTTTTCTGTTTTTCCTTTCTTAAACTCTTACTATTGAATGTTAGACCTTATTTGATTCTCTAATTTTATCTTTTCTCTCCTATTTTCTATTTCTTTGTCTTTTGGTTATACTTTCAGGGTGAATTCCTCAAGAACTTTTATCTTCCACTCCTTCTAATGAATTGCTTTGGTTATCATTTTTAATTTCCAGGGGCAATTCCTTGCTCCAAAATTTTTCAAAACATCTTGTTCTCACCTTATGGATACAACAACTATCTTTCTCAAAATATAAATTATACTGGAGGTGGCTATTTTTCTGTTCCTTGCATTATATCTGCTCCTCAACCTCCATGTTTGGTCTCTCATGCATTAGAGATTTTCCTCAAATTATCTGGTGATCCTAGGCTCTAAGTTCACATTTAATAATAGGGTACTAAAGAGCTGAATGGAAACCCAATGTATACATCCATAATTTGGTAATTTGTGGGCTTCATTTAAAAGTGATTAGGTGGCAAGGAGACTTTTTTCCCCCTCTTTTTAAATCAAAAGGCAATCAAACTTGAGTGTCTTTTCAGCTTTTCTCTGGGGCCAATTAGCTTGTCCAAAGAAAAAAAACCTGGCAGAGAAGCCTATACTTGTTAGGATTCTGGGAACAAGGTTAGGGAGCCCACATACAGAATTCAGATTTTCACTTAACCTATATTTTCAATCCTATATCTTATCCTAGCCTTCTCTTATCTGTATCCTTATATCTTTATAGGTCTTACGAGCTTTGGTTCAGTTTCTCAAGAGAACTAATCTCTGGCCTCCTCCTGCCCGAAAAGGTCGGGGTAAGGAAAGTGGTCACCTAACTTAAGTAGGGGTAGAGAAAGAGAGCCCAGTGATTCACAGTCCTAACCACCCCTTTTCTTTTCATGTCTCAAGTATCATGTCTGCATCTGAGCACCCTGTTCCTTCAGGCTCTTGTCTGGATATTGCAAGGTATCTTGGCTTCTTTCTCATTGCACTGCCACTCAGATTAGAGCTTCCTTGGTTCTGGTTCTGCTAAGTCAGTCCGTCTTTTTATGCCTGCATTTTGTTTTCCAAAAATTTTTTATTGAACTCTATCCTTTGATTTCTTCTCTCCTGTTTTATTTGTCATTGTGTGGTTATACTTTACAACATTTTAAGAAAGAAAAAAAAAGGATAATCTGCAGTATGTAGCTAGAAGTCTTCAAACTGAATTATGAATAATCCTAAAATACAGGACATGGAAATGTTTTCCATGTTTTTCCTTTCCTGGAAGCACTTTAATTAAAATCACCCACCGCACCTAAGAGCCAAAACAACCTATTATATCAGTAATGATTCTTACTAGAGATTTCTTAATATAGCAGATCTACACTTTAAGATGAAAACAAAATAGAACAAAGAATAACCAACCATTGAACAAATAGGATACTGAATATATTTACAAATATATTGGCAAGATACAGAAATTTGTAATGCAAGTCACATTTTAATATAGTTTAAAAAACACTTCCAAATATAACTACAAATTTAATCAGGAAAAATACCTGAAAGATCTTAATTAACCATTAGTACATTATTTTAAAGGATTATTCCCCTGATTCCTTGGCTTACTACATTGGGTTTATAAAGGTATAAACCTACTGATTTTTTCATTTGAATTTTTTATACTAAATGTAGTTTCTTCAGCTGATAATTTTAAATAAAACTATGGACTAAAATCATGTTTTAAATAGGGAAAAACTTTCCCTTACTAAGTTGGTAAAAACTGTAAGTGGGTATTTTCAAACTTATGATTACTATAAAGTAGTAATTAGTAAAATCCACATCCTCACAAAAAGCATTAGTGTTTCTTCTTTATGCAAAAATCTTTATAAAAAATGTACTCTGAGTGCAATAAAATCTTTGTATTTGTGTTTTAAAAATCAACAAATCAGGGGGGCAAGGGCAATATACGTAACTTTAACATTTGTACCCCCACAATATGCTGGAAAAAAATAAAATAAAAAAAAATCAACAAATAGACATACCAATATAATTCATGAAATCAGAGCAAATATTTAACAGTATCAGGTTTGCTTAAAAAAAAATTACTGTGGAAGACATCCAAGTGGTCTAAAATGCTTTTGTTGTGGCAGCAACAAGGCTTCAGGCTGATCCTCACACTATTATTAAAGCAGTCCTTTCCTGCTTTATAGTGAAAAATCAGTGCATATTCCTTTATTTTAAAAAATTATCAATTGCTCACCTTGTAAACATAGATTGGCTATGATAGATCTATTATTTGCTAAATTGGGTGGGGGTTTTTCTAGTGACTTAAAAGAAATTGGTTAAAACCCATGGCAGTGTCAGGAAGCTCTAACACAGGTCAGAAATTTTTATGGAATGAAAGAGAAACAATTTTAATATCTATTTTGAAAAACTGAAACATTTTGGGCTCAATTAGTCTCTACTACTTTTAAAACACAGCAGAAAACTAAAAATATTAAAACATCAACCCAATCTTATTCTCAAAGACAATTTTCTGCTACATAAATAAAAAGTGCTTGCAACTAATAATATACAACACTAAAAATGTCAACTCCTAAGATCATGAATGGCCTATTTCTCATTGCCAGCAATGAGAGGGGTATATGCTAACGGATGCCATAATATTCACAGAAGACAAAAAATATATAGTCAATTATTATTTCCTATAGTTCTAACATTATCATTATACCATAGAGCATAAAATAAATTTTCTTTTGACATGGTAATTAAACAGATTATATTATTATAGCAGAGTAAAATGCAAGGAATTCCTACCTAGGGACTTCTGCCCATTAGGTGTTTGTACTAGATCACAATGAAGATAAATATGACTAGAACACAATTCAGAAAAAAGACTAATTTATTTGTTTTATAAAATAGAATGAGATCTTAGTTTAGATATTCAAGAGGTGACAGCTTTAGGAATCATCTTCACCAAGAATATATTCATAGTATTTCTTATTCATTTAAAGAAGACAGGAAGGGAAATTCTAATTCCTGCTGCCTGCCCAGTCACTTCAAAAATTCTTAAGGAAGCTAAAATAAAAAATACCTTGGATTTTGGTTACTCTTTAAAGTAAAAATTTCCAGATGCCCCGGAAGCAATAAGTTCACTTTGCAATTTGGTGTCTTATTGTGTTCTGGCAAAGAACAGTAAGTTTATAGCACTGTGGCCTCGGCTTTCAAATGCTGTGACCAATTATCTGAGAGTTGTAATCTGCAGGCTCCATTTTTAAAATGTGTGGGATGACACTGTCAATTCGTACATTGCCAATGAGGCCTTTGAAAAACAATTCTTCAGTGATGGTAGCATTCATCAGTCTCAAAGCTGGCAATCTGAGTAGGAGTCTGGATAATCTAAAAAGAAAAAAGGAGGAGAGAGGAAGAAGGTTGTAAATCAGAAAGATTTAGTTTCTAAATCTGCATTTAGTTTCCAAATCTGCATACTAATTTCTACATGTATATTATTTGTAGCCTAATTTAATAACAGTGAAATTTTCAAAAGTTAAAGCCAAAACTTGAGTATTCTCAAGACTTAGAGTATATGATAATCGCATGGATATTAGTGCAGTCTGACAGACTCCACAGGAAAAGTCTTGCTCTTAACTACTACGCTATGCTGCCTCCACCTGGCTGTAAGGACCATGGAATTAAGTTATTAAACCATGGATTGAGGTATACATTTATGAATAGCTTAGCAACTCTTTCAGGTTGAAAGAATAGCAATATTTTGTGTTATCAGGACACACTAGGTTCAATGATAACCACTTTCTTGGTTTTGCTCTGCAAAAAACTACTAGAAAGAGCACAGACTATGGAATCGAGACCATTGTGTTCAAATTTTCATTCAGCTGCCCCTTAGCTATGTGAATGTGTGTCAGCCACTTACTCCCTGTCTCAAGTGCTGTTGTGAAGATGAATGAAATGCTTCCTGCCTGTTTGTCCTAGGTAGCAAGGTTTTGTAGAGCAGGACTATGTCTTGTGTGAAAGCACATTTTAAGTTGAAAACTGCTATCTAAGGATAATTTATTATTTTTAAGTAACTAGGAATGTAAAAACTGAGAAAGTGTTCCAGTTCAAAGCATCCACAACCTAATAGAACAGCTGTATGTCAAAAAGGAGAAAAAATCTAAATACTGTATGTATTTGTATAATGTGGCATAAAGCAACTTTTGAAATGTTAAAAAACTGAGAAAAAAACCACAACAAAACCACCTTTCCAAAAAGCCTGTAGTGCATTTATCCTTCTTCATTCCTAAGGCCTGGCGCTCTAACACTTGAGACCAAATGAGACCAGCAGCTCCCAGGATTAAGTGATCTTCCTGTAGCCATGTACTCTACTCCTCAAACTATTCAGTTCCTGTTCCTAGGAACTGATCTGCATCCACAAAACTGGTAGGAAGCAGGATAGGAAAACAAGTTAGATAAACTAAGGCTGATTTTCTTGATGGAACTGGCTTATAAAGCTACATTATTTAACACATGTAAAAAATTATTATATGTAAAATGTTCTTTTACTGGTTTGAAGTATCATAAACTAATAAACATATTTTACTTACTATAAGCAAATACACTCATATATAGCCCTTACTACATAACAGGCATAGTTCTAAGCACTTTATATACATTAACTGACTTAATCCTTAAATAACTGTAAAAAGTAGATATAATTATCATATCCATTTTACAGGTAAGGGAACTGAAACCGAGAAGTTCAATACCATGCCTAAGGTTACGCAGCTAGTAAGTCAGGATTCAAATACGCACGTGCTCTGGCCCTCATAGCTCTGTGTTTTACTCTGATACCCTGTCCCTCTTCCGAAATTGAGTGGCTCTTATAAGAAAAGAATTTTTTTCAAAGGACATTGGCAAGAAATAACTTGGAAGGTATATCATAAGCATTTTTCAAAATTAAATAAAACAGTCTAATTGTGTTTGATTTCCCCTCCCTCCTTTTACTAATAAAATCCATTATTTCATCTGAAGAAAGAGTTTGGCTCTAGAGTCAGACTAACCGGGTTCACAGTCAGGCTCTACCATTTATTGTATGAACTTGAGCAAGATACTTAACCTCTCTGTGCTGAAGTCTGCTCTTACCTAAAACGTGAAAATTGGACGAAATATTACATTCAAACTATTGCAACAATGTAATATTGATTTTTATGGCATTTGCTATCTCAAATGTCAAGGTTCCTAAAACATTTAATTACTCTTAGAATAGAAAATAATGAAATAACAGATTCACAAAGGTTTTTAACTGAATTTAGTTATATAGTGTATTTAACTTCTAGATACCTGTAGGTGTCATCTGGATATGTTTTGGTTATATAATCTTGGAATTCCACATATGCCTTTTCCTGAAATTTCTCAATCTGTTCCATGTTTTCTAGGCCTGGATGATCTGAAACATTAAAGAATATATTGTTATTCTAGTTCTGAATGCTCATTTAAAGGAATAGGAAGAATAGTTCAGTCAAAAAAGAAGCCTCATCATATAATGTGTGGCTCTTCCATTCCATAAATATTTATTGGGCCTGTCTACTATATATCAAGCACTATATTTTACATACTTGAAATTATTCCATGTCATATATATATGTGTGTGTATATATATATATTCTAACATCTAATAACAAATGAGACCACTGGGCGTTACCAAAATAAATAGCTTCCCCTCTCTTTCCAAAAGTAATGAAAGGGATTTTGATCATTTCACTTTTTACAGCAGTGAAAAGCTAAAATGACTCAGCTTAGTTAAAAAAAAAAATTTTTAATCCATGAAATATTTGCACATTATATTCATACCACAATTTCATAAGAAAAAAAATCCCACTATTATGTAAAAAGGTACTTAAAAATTATGAAACCATGAACATCATCTCTATCAGAAAAATTATAACATAGAAATATGAAATAATCTATATGAGCATTTCATTGGTCACTATAACATTTCACAAAAATGGAAATATTAAAAGAACTTCATAAAAATTATGCCTAACTTAAGAAATGTTGAAAAATATGCAAAGTTCTGTTCTCACGAAAATAAAAAACAAATAGAGAATACTTAGTAAAATAAAATTACATTATAATTCTAACTTCAAATCTATATCCTTTCAATTTTCAACTAAGGAAAATGAAGGTGGCAAATTGTGATAAGAATGGAAACACATGTTACTAACTCATGGGAAACATTAGAATAAATGGTACAAAAAAAGTTTTAGTGATCTTATTGGTATCACCATCGAGGCAAAGGTTTCCTCAGATAATTTTATTATGGTGCGCAGGAACAGAAATACATACCAAAATAAAAAGTCAATTTTGCTTATTCAGAAATTGATCATTGAGGGCTTACTGTCATCTTACTAAATAAGCAAGAAAATAAGAGACCCATTTTTCTATTTTTGTTGGCAACTCTATTTTGTTGGCAACTCTAAAAGATGTTTGGAAATTTAACCCACTAACACAGCAATACTCATCTCTCAGTCTGCCATTTAATAATGCCTAAAATAATATACCTAAGAATTCAAATGTTGATGTGAAAACAGAAATTAAAGGTCCATAATGTCATTTCACTGATTTCTTAAATCTTCCTTTTCATGTCCAGATAAATGTCTAACATCTTTAAAATTCTACCAATTTAAAGTATACAATTTAGTGGTTTTTAGTATATTCACAGAGTTGTGCAACCATCACTACAATCTAATTTTGGAACACTTCTGCACTCCAAAAGAAACTCTCTATCCACTAGTAGTCACTTCCCATTCTACCTTCTCCTTAGCCCCTGGCAACCACTTACCTATTTTGCATATTTCTCTACAGGTTTGCCTATTTTGCATATTTCATATAAATGGAATAAAAAAATATGTGGTCCTTTGTGACTGCCTGCCTTCTTTCACTTAGCAGAATGTTTCCAAGGTTTATCCATGTTGTAGCAAGTATCAGAATATCATTCCTTTTTAAGGCATAATGATATTCTATTGTATGAATATATTATATTTTGTTTATTCATTCATCTGTTGATGGTCACTTGGTTGTTTCTACTTTTCGGCTATTATGAATAATGCTGCTATGAACATTCATGTACACATTTTTGTGTAGATGTGTATTTCCATTTCTCTCAGGCTGACAGGAGTGAAACTGCCAGGTCATAAGATATCTCCAATATTTAACATTCTGAAGAATTACTAAGCCTTTTTCCAAGACAACTGTACCATTTTACATTCCCATTGACAATGTATAAGGGTCCAATTTCTCCACCTTGTGTGTTAAATAAAAAGTAAATGTTTATATACCTGGACTGAAGAGTACTATTGCCTTCAGGTAGGCATATTCATATCCATCAATGCAGAGTTTAACCATGCTATTACAAAACTCCTGTAGTTTGAAGATGTGCTCCATCAATAATTTTCTTCTTTCTGTTGACATTTTATCTTTAAAAACAAACAAATGCTTCTAGTTTTTGTCTAAAATGTATGACTATTTTCATGCAATATCACTAATTTCCAGCTTTGAATATAACCAATGCATAGATATTTAAAATTATCCATAATTATAGATGAAACTAACTATCATCTTTAGATATTGGTCATTCAAGAAAAAACAAGATATACAGCTAGTAAGGGGCAGAGAGAAGAGGAGACCTGAAGATTCAAGGATTTGGGGAGTTGCAGAGCAGAAGATGAAGGAGCGGAATATCAGTAGAGATCAACCCATGAGAGGTTAAGAGTCCAGAGAGAAGGGTAAATGGAGCAGTTAGTTTCTCCCTCCCCCACATCTCCGGCAGTCAGTGGGCTCCTGAGCTGCTGGAGAGCAATTCTACCCTCATGAACCCAAAAGCTGCTGCCACCAGTGAACTGAGAGCTTCTTGAGGATGAAGCACCAGACTGTCGGTGCCCTTAGGGTCACTTCCCAACACCACAGACCCAAGCCAAGAAGGCAGGTGCCATATTGCTTCTCTACCCACTGTGCACCTTTGTCCTCCCCATGGGGCTTCAGCCCCTCAGTTTTAATCTTGCTAGTTCCCACACAAACATTTTTCAACTCCAGCCCAGACTGCGGAAGCCACAGAGAGTCCGTGGGTCCCGGGGTATTTGTATGACCCCAGAGCCTGAATGCTCTGGTACTGTATTTTAAATAAGAATTTAAAATTCTGGAGAGGGGGACAGAGATGACGAGAGAGCTAGCTTTCTTCCACTCAGACCCTTTTCCTCCACTTCCCCTACCCCACCCATGGCTGCTGAGAGACGAATGGGCTGGGGCTTGCAGGAACTGCTTTTCCTCTCGGTTGTTGCATCCACCATACTGCGGCTCACACAGAGTGTGGGGCTCAAGTCTTTCTGGACTCTGTTTCTCCCCTTCCTGAATCCCACCTGCGACTGCTGAGACAGATAATTGGGCCACTGTGCTGAGGCTTCAACAGACAGTGGGGCTCAGGCCTTTCCTCTGGGGGTCCTGCAGTGGACTGAGAAGTGTTTGGACTGTGAGCTCCCTGCCTGCTGGCCCTGGTACAGCTTGCCCGGCGACACCATTAGGGTGGGACATACCCCGAGGTGGGGGACATCAAACCTACTTGGGCACCCCGTGGGAAACTTGGGACCAGTGTGCTTCTAGTCGGCATGGTCAGGGACTGACCTTTGGGGACCCAGAAATGAGCCACAGGCCAGATCCCATATCCCAAGATCTCAGACGCATTCCTCCGGGGCAAGGAGGGAGATTTGTGATTGGGTGAGGCCACTGTGGACCCTCCCTGGTGACTTTGCCAGGAAGCTGGGAGCAGACCGTTGACCCCTGCTGAAACATATACCTTGCCAGCTTTGGTGTAGCCTGAGGGCAAGGTCACCCAACCCAGCCCTGCCCAGCCACACTCACTTAACTCACCTCTACTGTGGCAAAGGATGAGGACTCACCTAAAGTTCTACAGCCCCACCCACTCCTTGGGGCAATCAAGTGCTTCGCCTGAGGGACTAGAGCTGGTCACAGGACCTAAAACAACACTGCAGCTTGTTTCTTCCCTCAAGTGACACCTATTGACAGGGAGCTCAATTTGTACACCCTTTATAGCATTTACTGACTCCAACATACAGGGTGTAGTTAGGTCTCATTCACAAGCACCAGCACTGTCTCAGATATTGAACTGGGTGTGCCATTATCTAATCAAAAGAAAACAAAAAAAAAAAAAATAAGAAGCAAAAGCTGCTCCAGATGGGAAGAAATCAGCAAAAGATCTCTGGATACATGAAAAAGTAGAGTGAAAGGGAACCCACAAAAGAAAACAATAACTCTGTACCAATAGAAACCAACCAAAACAAGAATACTGAAATGAAAAATTAAAGAAATCAGAGTAGGGATTGTGCTCAATGAAATACACAAGAAAATAGAAACCTGGCACAAAAAAACCCCACAAAAACAATGCAGGAAATGAATGAAAAATTCACTAAATAAATCAAAATTATTAAAAAAAAAATCAAGCAGAGCTTCTGAAAATAAAAAAATCATTCAAGGAAATACAAAACACAGTGGAAAGCCTCAAGAATAGGCTAGATCAGGCAGAGGAAAAGAATCTCAAAGCTAGAAGAAAACATCTTTGGATTAAACAAGTCACTAGAAGAGAAAAAAACAGAGAAATAAGAGGAATAAAAAAAGCCTACAAGAAATATAGGATTGGCTGGGCGTGGTGGCTCATGCCTATAATACTAGCACTATGGGAGGTGAGGCAGGAGGATTGCTTGAGGTCAAGAGTTTGAGACCAGCCTGAGCAAGAGACCCCATATCTACAAAAAACTGGAAAATTAGCTGGGTATGGTGGCACATGCCTGTAGTCCCAGCTACTCAGGAGGCTGAGGCAGGAGGATCACTTGAGCCCAGGAGTTTGAGGTTGCCATGAACTAGGCTTACGCCATGGCACTCCTGCCCGGGCAACAGAGTGAAACTATCTAAAAAAAAAAAAAGGTGGAGGGGATTATGCAAAGAGGCCTAATATAAGAACCATAGGCTCCCTGAAGGTGAAGAAGAAAATTCGCAACACTGGAAAACCTATTTGAGGGAATACTTGAGGAAAATTTCCTAGGTCTTGTTAGAAACCTGGACATCCGAGTACGAGAAGCACAATGGACTCCTGGGAGATTCATTGCCAAGAGGTAATCACCATGGTGATACTCATCAGACTGGCCAAAGTCAACATGAAAAAGGACTGTCTATGAACCTTCTATGAACCGTAAGGCAAAAGTATCAGGTAACTTACAAAGGAAAACCCATCAGACTAACTGCAGACTTTTCAACTGAGACCTTACAAGCCGGAAGGGACCAGTCTTCTCTAGCAGAATAATGGCCAGCCTAGAATTATGTATCTTACAAAACTAAGTTTCTTATATGAAGGAGAAATAAAGATATTCTCCGACAAGCAAACGCTGAGGGAATTTGTCAAGATCGGACCTGCCCTGCAGGAAGTACTCACATCTGCATTATACACTGATCAACAAAATAGACACCCCCACCAGGGTAAAACCATCCAAATGCTAAAGTTCAGAGCCCAGTTACCACATTGGCTCAAGAGGTAAAACAATGCAATAAAGTTCACAGGGTGAATAGAAATCCACCCTACTTATCAATTCTTTCAATAAATGTGAATGGCTTGAACTCACCACTGAAGAGACACAGACTGGCTGAATGGATAAAAACATACAAACCAAGTATCTGCTGTTTCCAGAAAACACATCTAACAAACAAAGACCCATTCAGACTCAAGGTGAAGGGATGAAAACAGTATTCCATGTAAAAGGAAACCCAAAGAAAGCTGGTGTTGCCATTCCCATATCAGATAACACAAATTTCAAATCAACAAAAGTAAAGAAAAAGACAGTAATTACATAACGGTGAAGGGAACAATTCAAAAAGATATAACAATCTGAACCATCTATGCACCTAACACAGGTATGCTCAGCTTCATAAAGCAAATCATACTTGATCTAAACAACATGACAAACAACAGAACTGTAATAGCAATAGCTGGGGACTTCAAGACCCCAGTGACAGAACAGGACAGATCCTCCAAGAAGAAAATAAACAAAGAAACAATGGATTTAAAACTGGACTCTAGAACAAATGGGCCTAACATTTACAGAACAGTCTACCCCAAAACTACTGAATATACGTTCTTCTAATCAGCTCACGGAACATTTTCTCTAATATTATTCACATCCTAGGCCACAAAACATGTTTCAACAAATTAAAAAAAAAAATAGAAATTATACCACATATCTTCTGAGACCACAGTGGAATAAAATTAGAAATCAAATGCAACAGAAACACTCAATTCTACACAAATTCGTGGAAATTAAACAACCTACTGCTGAGATTATTGGGTCAAGGAATTAAGAGGGAAATCAAAATATTCTTTGAACTAAATGACAAAGGAGACACATGTTACTAAAATCTGTGGAATTCTGCAAAAGCAGTCCTAAGAGGAAAATTCATAGCCTTAAATGTCTACGTCCAAAAGCAGAAAGATCTCAAGACCAATAATCTAATGAATCATCTCAAGGAATTGAAAAAGGAAGAGCAAACCAATCCCAAACCCAGCAGAAGAAAAGAAATAACGAAGGTGAGAGCAGAACTAAATGAAATCAATAACAAAAGAATTATACAGAAAATTAATGAAATAAAAAGTTGGTTTTTGAAAAGATAAACAAAATTGACAGACCTCTCATTAGACTAACCAGAAACAGAAAAGAAAGGACCCTAATAAGCTCAATCAGAAATGAAAAAGGAGATATTACAACTGATACCACGAAAATAAAAAATAACATCTCTGAAGACTATAAAAATCTCTTTTCACATAAACTTGAAAACGTTGAGGAAATAGAGAAATTCTGGGAAATACACAACTTTCCCAGGCTCAATCAGGAAGAAACAGAACTCCTGAACACACCAATATCAAGTAACAAAATTGAAACAGCAATAAAAAAATCCTCCAACAAGAAAAAGCCTCAGACCAGATGGTTTCATACTGGAATTTTACCAGGCCTAAAAAGAACTGGTACCTATACTATAGAAATTATTTCATTAACATCAAGAAGGAAGGAATCCTTCCCAACTTGTTGTATGAAGCCAGTATCACCTTGATACCAAAACCAGGAAAGGACACAACAAAAAAAGAAAACTACAGACCAATATCCCTTATGAATATAAGTGCAAAAATTCTCAAAAAAATCCTACAAAACAGAAGTCAGCTACACATAAAAAAATAATACACCATAACCAAGTAAGCTTCATCTTGGGGATGCAAGGATGCTTCAACATATGCAAATCTATAAATGTGATTTACCACATAAATAGAAGCAAAAACAAAGTCTATGCGGTCCTCTCAATAGATGCAGAAAAAGCATTAGACAAAATTCAGCACCCTTTTATGATAATGACTCATAACAAATAGGCACAGATGGAATAAACCTCAAAATTATAAAAGCCATATATAATAAATGCACAGCCAACATCATACTGTATGGGGAAAGCTTG
>CAUYPO010094884.1:0-16773 GCA_963574435.1 Cheirogaleus major
CAAATAAACCAAGAAATATTTTTTAATATATAGTGGAGTACTATTCAGGAATGAAAATAAGCAAAGTACTGCCATATGCAACAACTTAGATAAGTCACACAAACATAGTATTAAGTTAAAGAGGTCAGACACCACAGAACATATATACATACATATGATTACATTATATAAAATTTTAAAACAGGAAAAACGAATCTATGGTATTAGAAGTCATAATAATGGCTAATGTTGGAGAAGAATAATGAGGTAATAATTAAGAAGAGAAATGAGGGAGAGCTTCAGGGGGTGCATTTAATGTTCGATTTCTTAACCAGGGCCATGGTTTAATGAGTACGTTCATTTTGTGATAATTCATTGTGCTATGTACTATTTCTCTCTTTTCTGTGTGTATATTAATATTTCAGTAGAAAGATGTACTATGTTAGCAGTAAAAAACTCAATATCTCTATATCTATGCAACAGTTATTTATTAAATGCCTATGATATGCTTAATGTGAGGATGAGGTTTCTATGGTGACCAAGACAGGCATGGTCCCCTCTAGTATATCAAGATGGGAATCGGTCATTAAAAATCAGTGCTCCGGGTAGTAAGGCATAAAGGCCATAAGAAATGTGGGTGCATACTGCTGCCCAAGTTCAAAGGAGGGGAAGATCACATTCAACTAGGGCATCAGGGGATACCGTGTTTCCCTGATAATAAGACCTAACCATAAAACAAGCCCTAGCAGGATTTCTAAGCATTTGCGCAATAGAAACCCTATCCCAAAAATAAGACCTAGTGATGGGCATGGCTACGCAGCGCATCTGCACAACCCATGCATTTCGTCGTGGAGCGGTAAAGAACACGAGCAGCCCTTCTCATCTGCCCCATGAAAGCTCTATTTGGCACAGTGCCTGGGCCATGAAGGGCCGGCAAAATACAGG
This sequence comes from Cheirogaleus major, assembly GCA_963574435.1. NCBI lineage: Eukaryota > Metazoa > Chordata > Mammalia > Primates > Cheirogaleidae > Cheirogaleus > Cheirogaleus major. Next base: position 925 of record CAUYPO010094884.1, read on the forward strand.
GATGTGGACATGGTAGAAGACCTTGCAGGAGAGAAAATGGCACCAATAGAGTGAGTCTAAGGAGAAAGACTTGAGGTCAAGTGCTTTAGGGAGGCTGATGGGAAACAAAGCTGGACAGGTAGGTAGGATCAGTCCTGGAAATCCCTTGTTATTAGGCTAAGTAGAGCAGGTTCCATCGTGCAGAGGGTGAAGGAGAATTGAGCTTTAGGAAGATAAAAATAGCCACACGATGGCCATGAGATCATAGATGGGAAGGGCCAGCTTCTGGGAAGCCAAGGAAGCCATGGCTGTCATCCAGACCCGTGGTCTGGCGTGCTGGGGGTCATGTGTCCACAGTGTGACAGAGCCAGGGGCTGACCAAGCACTTTAGAGGAGCCACTGAGTCAGGTGACCTGATGTTTTGATCCCAGCTCCACCATGTTACTGATTTGGGGAAACCGACTTCTCTAAGCCTTAGTTTGTTCATCTGTAAAATGGCACCAACATAGGGCTGTGCTAGCGATTAGGAATGTGAACGAATACAAAGAAACTGTTCATAACAGCAAGCTGATAAATGGTACTGTCGTTGTAATTATTATTACCAGCCTAGCCAGCCTTAGTTTTCTTTGAGTTTAATCTAAACTCAATTTTCTGTGAGTTTAGTCTAAATTAGATTCCTTTCACCCAGAAGGTGAACATCAACCTTTAGGGAAGAAATCTCCTTCAACAAATGGAAGCCCTTTCAAAATCCTTTCCAAACACAGAATAACAAACGAAAACAAAGCAATACAAAAATCTGCGTGTGCTCGTGTGTGTATTTATGTCTCACTGCACATTCCCATCATTAACAAAGCAATTACAGCTCTCTAGAAATCAAAGACCACGATCAGCTCTTCAGATGGACTCACGATGACTATTGTCCATCAAGTCCAAAGGCAGCTTCAAGGTCATGAGTCACGCCAGTTACTCCTGACAGAAGCAGATGCTTTCTAACGAGTGCAGTTTTACTTATTTATTTAACATCAGACACCACTCTGTCTGCCTCAAAGTGTGGTTAGTGTCTGTAACAAAATCCATGTAAATAGGTCTCCCATGAGCCAAGTTCCTCAGTAGCTTCATGCATAATGGAAGCTCACGCCAGTGTGCGTTGCCTCGGGCGGCCACTTCCTCAGAGCTCCTCAGGGCTTCTCTTGTGATTTTTGTGTTCTCTCTCCTTCAGATGTTTGGGTTCTCTGAGATGTCATTCCACAGAGATGATTTCAATCCTGGATTGAAGGGCCCATCGAGGGGAAAAAAAAAAAAAAGGCAGAAAGGGAATATGTCTTTTTCCCTTCAGAATGAATCTGACTGACCTAAAACTCACAAAATGGATGTCAAGACAATAGACTAAGCTTCACCAAAAAAAGGAAAGTGGTCTCTATTGGGAAAGGTTATCTTGTGAAAATGAAAACTTAGGTCGGAAGGGTTAATTTCCACAAAATATATTGTTTGTTGGGGTTTATTATTTTACACAATGATGATGATTAAACAGACTCCATTGAGTTCTGGTTTAGCTGGAATTTGGACTGGGTTGGATATATTCTATCTCCTTTCTGGAGGCCATTTATCTGATAACCTTATCAGACTAGAATCTATGGAATAAACATCCGCCACGATCATATACACAGTTCTAACCAGCTTGGATATCTGTCTTCTCGTGTTAGAGAAGATGAAAAGCAAGAGGAAAGCTAGAATTAGACACGTTGACGATGGTAAGCTGACAATCTGACAGAGTGAAATAATAAGAAATATTTAGAACACATGCCTGAAAACATAAAACCAGCAGTTTGGAGTCATTAAATGGAGAGGTGAATCAACAGCTACTGACCCCCAAATCATATTGAGAAATGTTTCAACTAGGCATCACACATACATTTAAAAATGCTTCCCATTCAAAGTGGCTTAAATTGATTTTCACTATTCCTAGGGATAGTCTTCAGACATTTAAAATTTTTTACCTATGTGTACAGGACTTATTCTTCAATGTCTATGGATAAAAGAGATGTTAGTATGTAGTCATAAAAATGGCAGCATCTATCAGTTCTATTATAATAGTTTTTAAAATATAAATACATTATGAGGATTATTAAAGAATCATCCTTTTTAGGTCAATTTCCAATGTAAGGTCTAATACTGTATTTCTCAAATGACTCACTCCATAGCAGTGTTTCTTAGCAAATTGGTTGCAATAGATGTTTTACAGAAAAAAAATGGCCAGGAAAGTTTAAGGTAGATTCACAATATATATTAACTATATTAAAGCTTTTGAGATGTCCGATAGTAAAGAGACATCCCTAAGAGACTTTTGTTAGACCCAGTCTTTCTTAAACTTATTTGACCAATGAACCTTCTTTGATGTCTTGTAAAAATTCTCTACATTTTCCAGTATCTGTCTTCTACCAGTTGTACTTCTGGGAATATTAGTCTCTGGCAATGGTTCTGGTATCAGCCAAGGATCCAGTAGGAAAGAGATGTCTAATGAAGGGACTATTCCGAGAGGTATAGACAGAGGGACGAGAACCAGCAAGAATCCAGGTGTTAACAATAATGGGAAATTGTCATCACTTGAAGGCTTGAAGATCCAAAGGGGAGCTACAGTGTCCCCAGGGCCTGGTCAGAGCTGGCATAGGGGAATCGGAGCCACCACAGTCGCTGTGGCCAGTGATGTGCCTCATGGGAAATGTTTCACAGGAGAAAAAAACTGCTGACTTGTAATATCCACTGATTTTCATGGAGTAAATCCTCCAACTATGGCCACCATTGAGCTCCCAATGTGGAGGTCAGTGGTGGTGGAGTTAGGAAGAGACGTAGGGTAGCACCCCGTTATATATTTCTACACACAGACACGAGAGAGGGGAGTAACCTCAAAAGCACAGATCATAGTAAAACGGGGCACGATAATTAGGAAGCGATAGGTTTTGAAAATGTATTATTCTTAGTGCAACTTATTTCATTATAAGCTTATCTCTTTTATTTTTTTAATACAAGCTATGCTTAGCAATTGACCTACAAAGTCACTGAAAATTTAAGAAGCCAGAAGCAGCAACCCATGGCCGTGGCCATAGAGAGAATAACCATTGTGGAAGCCAGAATGACAGAGAGGACCCTGGGGAAGAGGTGCCAGGTGCTCTGACCTCTGGCCGGGGAGCAGAGAGAGCTCCGCATCCGAGAGGACGTGTTCCGTGTGAGTCACCTCCCAGGGCGCAAGGTAGGCAGCAAAGGACAGAGAATGGATCTGGGGGTGCGGCAAATAGAGGATACCCGGCGGAATTCCTAAATGTGTATTTTGAGACTTGGGGTTAGGCTGGTTGTGTGAAGATTCCCTCGACATACATTTAAAAGCTCATCTTAAGGCAAAAGTCACCAGGAATCTATATATATTTTTAACACGCCTTGGGTGATGATGATACACAACCAGATTTAGAGTAAAGTCTGACATACGGCTCTTGGGTGTTAATGGTGCCACAATTGACTGGTTTTTATTTGAGCTCAACTGTTATCTGACTTGTCCATTTGAGAACGTCTTCCTAGGTTCATCACTTCGGAAGATGAGATAACTAGAAGTGATACTTTCTGGATTCCGAGTGATCCAGATGGGAGCTGTACTTTACTCAGGTGCTAGAAGGGCTGGAGCGAGGACTGGGAAGAGTCACTCAGGCAGCCAGGGCACAATGGCCTTCCTGAGCTGTAGAGGCTGAATGTGGAGTGACAGAAGTGGGTGGAATCTGCAGGGGAGATGTCTTAGTTAGAGCTGTCGTCACAAAGCACCATAGACTGGGTGGCCCAAACAACAGGAGTTTACCTCTCCCAGTGTGGAGGCTGGGGAGTCCACGGCCAAGGTGCCCCTGAGTCTGTTCCCCAGTGAGGACCCTCTTCCTGGTTTGCAGGTGGTGACTCTCCTACTGTGTTTTGACAGGGCAGAGAGAGAGGGGGAGAGCTTTGATCTCTCTTCTTCTTCCTCTACTAGGTAGAAGTCAAGCAGTGCTGGAGACCTGGGAGTTCCATCTCCACTGCAGATAGATGGTGTTTTGTGAACGTCTCCTTACCAGCCTGGGAGTTCAGCTGCGACACCCAAAAGAACATGGCTCAGGAGCAGATACCTTCCTCTCAGCCTTCTCAGCGGAGTTCCATGAGAGAATTAAGGCCTAATGCCCCAGGGAATCCACTGCATATAGTGCATTAACTTCTGTCCTGAGCATCCAGAACCAGGGTCAGCAAACTTAAAAGGGCTAGACCATACATTTTTGTAGGCTTTGCAGTGCAAAAAGCAAAAGCTACTCTATTATGTGGGTACTCAGACCAACGGAAACATTACCATTTATGTAAAAACTTACATTTCTTAGCTCATGGGTCCCAACAAGAATAGGAGATGTGCTGGAGACTCCCTGAAGGCCATAAAATATGAAGCGAGTCTGGGTGAGCAGATGGTAAATTGGTGACATAATAGGAAACGGTATTTTTTTTAAATATAAAAATATATTCAAAAGGCACAGACGTTGATGATGAGGAGGGCGGGAGGGATGGAGCAAACAGGGCATCGTGGCTGGAGCAAGAGTCCGTTGCAGGAAGTGGCGGTAGCAGGTAAGCAGGACAAGCACTCATGTCGGATGGCAGGGCCTGCAAGAGGTGGAAATGAACTTCCAAATGTCTGCTTGGATTGTTGACTTCACACCTCTTAAAGTTAACTCTTCATTTTCCTTCTCAAAATTTTCCTCCCATCCCGTCTCCCTTTAGTAAATGATCCCACCTACTCTGCTACTCATGAAAGAAAGCAGCCAGAATCCTGAATTCCTCACTTTTCCTCACTCGACAGCCAAATTTGTCAGTAAAAGATTTGCTTTTGTCCATCGCCACTGTCCTCACCCGGACCCTGGTGCCGCACCTCTGCCTCAACTACTTTGCTGACATCCTGGCTATTTTCACTGTGTTTCGTTTTCATCCGTTCCCTACACAGTAGCCACAGTAATCATTAAAAAAATGTAAATTCGAATCTGTTTCTTCCCTACGTAATACTCTTCCGTGGTTTCTCCTTCTGCAGAGAGTAAGATCCAGGCTCTGTCGTCGTTCCTCCACAACGGAACCCAACAAGATACAGTTCAGGCTGAGCTGGGAACAAAGAGTGGCCCCAACAAAAATAAGACAAGAAACACAAGACATGACATCTTCGCACATTTATATAAAAATTGCCATAGCTCATGGCGAAAGTGGTCACGGCTGTGTCAACAAGTATACCATGAAACTAGGGAGCGTCTAGAAGTTCAGGACAGCTGCCACTTCTGGCCATGTCTTCTGGGCTCTGCTACAGGAACTGAGGATGCTGAGGGGCTGGGCTGGGCCCTTCGTCCCGCTCTTGCGTGTGTTTTGGGTGGATGCTTTCTCCCCAACTAAATCTCATGACATTTCTGGAACTGTCCCTGCTCTGCTATGCTGGTCTTCCCTAGGGTTTCCCCAGGTGCATTTGTCAATGTCTTCCCCTTCCTGGGTCTCCCCCATTCTCTTCATATACTGGATTCTTTCCATTCATCAAGGCCCATCATAAAGGCACATTCTCAGAAAGGCCACCCTTGAACACACACGACCTATCGCATTTCACTGGGTTTTTAATTCAAAATAATGTTCTTGCTTGTTGTTGTCAAATACAACACAAACATACAAGAAAAGCCCAGCATAAAACAGACATATTATTGGATGAATCATTATCTGTGAACACCATTGCAACCACCACCCAGGTGAAGAAACAGACCTTTGGCAGCTAACCCAGCGTCAGTCCTCTCCTACTCACTATAGCAACTGACTTTTATAATGATTGCTTCCTTGCATTTCTCTATAATTTTATCACTCAGCGTACATCCCTAAACATTTTTTGTTTTATGTGATGCATCTTTTAATTTTCTTTATTTATAGTTCCTCTTTTTTATTACAAGTTTTAAAACTTCAAATATCAAGGTATAATTTACATGTGATAACGTCCATGGATTTCAATGAGCTTTGACAAATGTATATACCCATGTAGCCACCATTCCAATCAAAGCATTGAATGATAGATCATCTCATCATTCCAGAAAGTTCCATCTTGCCCATTCCAGTCAGTTGCATCCCCGAGAGGCAACCACTGTTTGAATCTTTAGTCCCATGTTTCTGTTTGGCTCATTCTAGCGATACAGGTAAGAGGAATCACATAGTATGTACTCTTTTGTGTCTGGTATCTTTCACTCAGCATGATGGTTTTGAGACCATCTGTGTTGTTTTGTGTATATGAACTTTTTTTTCCTTATATTGCAGAGTAGTGTTCCACGGTATGAATATACCACAACTTATTTATTCTTCTGTGGATATATATTTGCATTATTATTAATAAAGCTGTTATAAACATTTTTGTACAAACATATGTTACAATATTATTTATAATAGCTAAAAACTGGAAATGACTAATATCCAACAATAAGGGATTGGTTAAGCCAGTGCTAATATAATAATACAAAAGTAACTGTGCAATTATTCAGTTGTTCACAATCAGCATATTGTCATTATAATAAATTATAATATATTTATTATATATTTATATATAAACACAATAAATTATATAAGCATAAATATTATTTTAAAATAAAAATACTGTAAGGGAAATTGATATTTAGCTATGACACAAAAAATGTTGGATGGTGGGGCCATTTTAGCCCAGGATGACACTGAATGAATATTTTACTTCTGGGCTCCTGACATTTCTTTGGTGCCATTGTCTACTGTTTAAGGAGGTGTTAGTATTTGTGAAAACATTTACAGTAGTAAGCAAACATACATTAAAACAATGTGGATTTGTAGGATGAGACCTCTCCTAAAACCAGCACTAAATTCCTGCAGGATAGCCACTCACTGCCTAGAACATAGGAGGTTTTCAATCAACGCTTGCTGAATTCATGAACAGGCACGTACAAAACCTAGTGAAATTATCTGATATTATAGAAAGGCTGTATATACACTGGTGTAATTAAAGAGATGTTGATATGAACACCAGGTTTTGTAAGGTGAGGGAGCAGGACGAAAGAAGGCTTCGGAGAGAGGATGACACTTGAACAAAATCTTTAAAGATTAGCAGGAAATCCATGAAATAAACAAGAGAAGAAATGTCCTTCCAGGCAGAAGAAATAGCACGTGGAAAGGCATGAATCTGGTAAGCATATCACATTTTGGGAAATGCGAGGGCTAGGATAAAGGGTGTACCAACGTGCAGATGGTCGGAGTCCAAGCTTGAGGGAGTTGGAAGGAAATAAAGACTGCCAAAGAGTGGTTTGAAACAGAGTGAGCTTCCTGCTTGCTTGGCACAGCCAAGGCATGACCCTCGGATGTGAGTTCAGCCAGTTGCCCAACAGAGTGGGTGCAAAGAAGGAATCACTTCAGCTAAGGCCCGAGCTTAGGTCTCTGGTTAGCTCCAAGGTAGACTGTAAATTCTCCACAATTGACTGGTTGCCTTTAGAATTCATGACATTGATGCTGAAAAAATAGATTTTAAATGTTCTAGGATGAGTTGGGCGAAATGCAAGATGGCATGAGGTCATTCCCTGGACACTCTTGCTCAAGTTTGTAAGATATTTTCAAGTAGGAGAATGCAGGGGGAGTTTATTGGGAGCCCTGTGTGGCTTGCTAAGACATTTCAGCTTTTTTGCCTTTTTTGCTTTTTCTCCAGCTTCCTAACCGGTCTCCCTCCCTCTGATCTCACCCTCCTCCAATCCATTCTTTGTAGCTTGTAAACCACAGGTTGATTATGTCCATTCAACAGATACTTCCTGCAGACCTACCAAATACTGGGCACACTCACTTACCTGCTTGAAATGTTTCCATGGGTTCTTGTTATGTATTACTATTTTTAATTTTTTAATTATTATTATTATTTTTTTTTGAGACAGAGTCTCACTCTGTTGCCTGAGCTAGAGTGCCGTGGCATCAGCCTAGCTCACAGCAACCTCAAACTCCTGGGCTCAAGTGATCCTCCTGCCTCAGCCTCCCGAGTAGCTGGGACTACAGGCATGAACTACCATGCCCGGCTAATTTTTTCTATATATTTTTAGTTGGCCAATTAATTTCTTTTTATTTTTAGTAGAGATGGAGTCTCACTCTTGCTCAGGCTGGTCTTGATCTCCTGACCTTGAACGATCTTCCAACCTCGGCCTCCCAGAGTGCTAGAATTACAGGCGTGAGCCACCGTGCCCGGCCTGTATTAATATTTTTAAAGTCCAGAGTCTCTAGTGGGACATCCAAGGTTATCTAAGATCTGATACCAGCCTCCTGCATTCCCCGCATGAAGTCACTCCCCAAATGGTAGTGTGCTTTGACGTTAGACGTGGCTATCAATTTTGGCTTCATCACTTATGTGGTCATGTGACTTTGGGCATGCTTCTTAGTCCCTCAAAGCCATAGCTTCCCTAGCTATAATGTGGAGTCATAATGTTAATATTACCTATCTTATAGGGTTAGTGTGAAGATCAATACTTATCTTGTTTATAAATTAGCCCAGTGCCTGGCTCATAGGAAGAGTTGCCTGCTGGCTTTTCCATTTACTGATTGTAAGGCCTTGATCAAGTTGCTTCATCTCTTTAACCTCTCTTTTTCTTCCCCTGTAAGGTAGGGATCCTAATGCCATGGTAGGCAAGCTCCAAGGTGGCCCGATGGTCTTGCTTCCACAAATATTCATGCCTGTGTATAATCCATTCCCCTTGAGTCTGGGCTGGACCTGGTGATTCACTTCTACCAAATAGAATATGGAGAAGGCGTCTACATTCATACCACCCTTAACACACCCAATCTCGATCTCGGAAGCTATTCAGGGTCGGGCCTGGTTAGTACTTGGATGGGAGAAGTTGGAGAAGGCAATAATAAGATGTCACTGCTGAGCTTAATTACGAAGAGACCACGTCTTCCAACTTGAGAGCTCTCTCCACTTTCTTGTTCACTCACTATGAGGGAAGCCAGTTGCCATGCTGTGAGCTGCCTTATGGAGGGGCCCACGTGGCAATAAATTGAGGGAAACCTCAGCGAGGTCAGGATCCAAGGCCTCCCCGCAGCTATGAGCTTGGAAGCGGGTTTTCCCCCAGTCAAACCTTCAGATGAGACCACAGCCCAGACCAATAGCAGGACTGCAACCCCATGAAAGACCTCGACCCAGTCTGCTAAGGCACACCCCGATTCCTGACCCACGGAAATTGCAAGACAATGAATATTTGTTATTTTAAGCTACTAAGTTTTGGTGTAATTTGTTATATGGCAACAGATAATTAATACATATACCTACCTTGCAAAATTGTTGTGAAGAAGGATAGGGCAAATGTGCTTAATTAGATTACATATGCTAATGAGCTCAGCTATGTGAAACAGGGGCAGAATGCCTTGCTTATGCAAAGTAGTCTACAAACGTTAGTTCCTCCTCCACTCGCCTCTGAAATGAGAACAATAATATCTTCTCTATTGTGAGAATGTTTTGAAAACTGTAATGTACCAGGCAATTATAATACATGTAGTATTGTAGGGTATTATTGTAATAGGAAAGAAAACATTCTTACTTTAAAAGCTGTTTGCAGTTTACACTGGTTGACCCAGAAGGCAGGCAAAAATTCTTCTTAAGAAGAAAGGAGCTCTTTTGTTCAAGGGGACAAAAAAAAAAAAAAAAAACCCTAAATAAGTAGGTATGATTATGAAAGAGAAAAAAGTTTAGTGGGAGCTAGCATTCAAAACCAAAGGTGACCCTGAAAACATGGGAGCCCTGGGAAGCTTTGGCAATCTTGGGCAGGTGTATTTTTTCCACAATACATGAGATGGAGCCTCACACTATTTGATGTGTACATGAAAAGAAAGCATGTCCCTCAAAACGTGGAGGGCCTGGAGCAGATGGGCAGGAGATACATGGATTATACAATATGTACAGGACTGAGATTTTTTTCCCCAGCATAAAGCTTAGATTTGAATCTGGGGATAGAATCTAAAATGCAGGCATAAAGCAAATTATTCTATAAACACTAAAAAAATGTGCTCTTTCTGATAGCATAGAGGACCATCGGGTTTATAATAAATGTATTTTCATTACATATTTTATTTATACCTATTAATTCTTAATCTTATTAATTTATTAATTGAGCTTGTAAATCTCTTATTAATATGAGATTACTAAGGTGTGTTATTTACTAATCAAGGAAGCAAGTCATCAGTCAGTTAAGATTTCTCATATCCCATCTTGTTTTAATAAATCTTTGTGGTTTCTTGGGTATTTTTCTTTTCTTTTGTTTTCTTATTTTAGTATGAAAAATATCCACTAAGAATCCAGAAGAGTTCAGAGAATAAGACACTCATATTCCTAGCTTCAGTGCTTTGCCCACAGTTGTGGCCATGTCTCTCCTTTATTTAAGTCTTTCACAAGCCATAGGACAAAGTCTAAGTTGCTGGGTGCCACCTTCAAAGGCTTTGCCATCTGCCTCCTGGAGGTCTCTCCTATCTCATTTCCCACCCAGTTCTTACCCCTTATATACCTACTCCAGCTACACTAAACTGCCTGAATTCCAGAATTCATCCTGCTGTTTCTGACTTCTCTGCCTGTAATCCACCACAAACTTCATCCTGAAGAACTCAAGTCCAAGGTCACCGACACCAGGAATCACCCTCCACCTGCATCAGTTTTTCCTCCCGCCCCTTGTGTCCTGGGTTATCTGTTCCCCTAATTGTACTTCTGGGTCAGAGTGTGGACCGTCTAGAGCCACCACTCACTGGCTGTGAGATCTTGGGCAAGTTATTTAACTATTCTAGCCCTCAGATTCCTCACTTGTAAAATGAGGATCATAACAGCGCCTATTACATAGATGTATCATGAAGATTAAGTCAGTTATTACTTGTAAAGCACTTAGAATAATGCCTGGCACATTCTAAGTGCTCAATAGATGTTACTCACTATTTTTATTGTAATTCTTAGTTTACTTATCTTTCTATTTGCTCATTTGATACCAAGCTCCTTGAAATTAAAGACAACACAATGCCCAATACAAAGTAGAATCTGAATATACATTTCATGCTAATGACAATTTCAACTTAGGATTTTACCATGTATTTTAACATCTGTGTATATGTGTGTACATATGTATATATTTTTTTAATTAAAAAACTTCTGTAGCTATGGATATCTTAGTGAATTGTTAGCTAATAATACCCGGAAGTTATAACATGAACTACATTTGTTTTTTCATGTTCCATGGGCATCTGTTGATAATGATAATAAAATTCTATTTTTGTTTAAAAACAATCACCAAAACACAATGCTCATAGTCCATGGAGAAACAAACAAGGTACACTTTATGTTTTCTTTCATGTAAACGAAACACCAAATTTAATTTGCCTCTGCATCAAGAAGGGTGTTGTGTGGTTTTTTTGTTGTTGTTGTTTTTTAAGATTTTCATTAAAAGCAGAATATGGCATTTAGGAAGAATAATTAAATGCATCTGAAACTCAGGAGATAAAAAGAGATGGAGAATTTTGTAATAAAAACAGCCTAGCTAGATCCCCTCACCCTCCCTCTGAGTTTAAAAATGACTTGGAAGACAGAATAAGCTTTTTTTATTTTTTTTTAAGAGCCTCCCTGAAGGCTGCTAGTGTGGATTTTGACCCTGAGTCTCCACCTGCTTTTAATGCACAAGGTAGACATTGTTACAGAATTGGCCTTGACCTCTTAGGACTACATGATTCCCAGCCCCACCTCTCTCCCCTCCTTCTCCTCCCCTCTCTCCTAGAGGTTTCCCAAACTTTCTCTATTCACAGTGTCCTAAGTTTCTCTCCTGTTTTTTCCCTCATGGTGTCCATAGGCCAAAAGAAATACCTAATAGTTCCCATTATTAAATAGTTACACCCAAACAACTTAATAAGTAATCATGCCCTAAGAATGTAGCAGCTCTTTGAAAAAAGTAGTGCATATAAGTTGAAAGAAAGTTGCTATTTTCAATGTTATTCTTACATAACCACAATTACTAGTGGGATGCGTGTGCCTGTTGGGCACTGCACAACTTAGACTTTCAAATCAGATTGGACACTGCCACCCTCCTTGCCTGTTCCACGTGGATTTTTGCACAGTACTTGCATTTTTATCAAAGCAACTGCCAAGAATCTAGCTTCACAAGGATATAGTAAGATCAAAAGGAATATAGTATGATCTGATGCTGCAACCAGGAGCTACCTCGAACTAGTAGTTTACACAGTGGATGATGAGCTGTGTTTTGTTTTATTTTAAGTAAAAAAGTATCATGTGGTGCCCCTGTGAATTCCCTGCAGCACCCTGGGACACCTCAGCATACAGTTTAGAAATCTCAGATCTAATCCCTTGCTACTCAAAATTGGATCGTGGGCCAGCAATGTCAGCATCAATGCGGATCTTATTTCCTTCCACCTTACTTCTACCCGATGGACCTACTGAATCGCAATGTATATTTAACAAGCTGCCTAAGAGATTCGCGTGCATACAATAGATTGAGAAGCACGGTTATAAACCAATATTTACCACCTAATCACATCCTACTTTTATAAGACCTCTCATACTATTATACAGTTTTCAATTCTTGCATTATTTAGACTTTTCTGGGCAACCTTCTCTAGTGGATATCTACATGGAAAGCAGAGATATTATTATGTTTTGTGATGCCGCAAACTGTCCAGCACAGAGCCTTGCATGGAATGAGGGACTCAAATATCTGCTGAATGAATAGTTCCAATATCTGGACCTCCCAGATGTCCTGGGCAGAGTCATTTATGCAAGAAAATTATTGACAAAGCCAGGTGAAGGCAAGATCCTAAAGACACTTGCAATATTCTCAGCAGGTTTAGAATGAACATGGAATTTTCAGAAGCTCGGGTTTGAGATGTTAGTCTTCTCAAATGAACACATCCCATGATTTGGGTCATGGCAAGAAGAGAATTATATTCTACTGTTCAGCTTGATAAGGAAGATAATTATGTTTTAGGGATACACATCCAAAAACTACAGTGAAATGACTAAATAGAAATGAAGGCAAAGTACAAATTGTTAAAGGTTAGGTAGACTGCATTTCTTGAAAATATAATGCACTAAGTGTTCCAAAATAATGCTGCCATTTATTAATTGCACTCACGAATTATTTGAATGCCAAGATGTGCACGCGTGCAAAATGTCATGGAAATTGGATTCAGTTCTATTTGAAACAGCTGTCTCCACTACAGCCAAACCGAATGTACCAAGTTCTTGGGAACAAATTTGAAAGGGAAAGAAAGCAGGACTTTGCTTTGTCAGAGATTTCAGGTTTGTCTAAATGCCAACAGCTGCTCTCTACTTTTATTTTCTCTCCAGAGACAGTTCTCACGTTGAACATCCCATCGATTCATTGAGGTGAAGCATTAGGCTAACAGATGGAAGGTCTCTCCCTGACCTCTCAGTAGGTTAGCATGGGTCAGTCTCATAGCCACGAACCACCCTTCTCACTTCCATCAGCCACCTTCTAGATGTGGAGGGCAGAGAGGCAAGCTCAGATAGGAGCACAGAATAATGGAAGCTCAGAGGCCAATAGATCAGACTCATAAGCAGCCACTCTTTGGCAAGTGCTCTCCTCTCGAGCTCTGTGACACATCCTGTCTTTCCCATCACCTCCATTGCTGCCACCATCTCTCACCCCGGTTGCTTCTGCAGGCTCTTACCTACCTCCTTTGCTGCATTCTTACCCCAATACTGTCCATCTTCATGTGGCACCCGGAGTAATCTTAAAAAATAAAATAAGACAAAAATAGACCTCATCACTCCCTTGCCTAAAACTGGCCCATAGGGCAAAATGACTCATAAATATCACAATAAAATCCAACCCCCTCTCTCCATAGCCAACCAGACCTACAGGATCTGCCGCCGTCCAACTCTTAGCCTTTGTTTCATATCGCTTTCTCTTCCATTCCCTACAATCCAGCCACACTGACCTTCCTATCCCTGGAATATACCAATCTCCTTCACCATTTGGGCCCTTGCTCTAGCCATTCTTGCTGCCTGAAACACCCCGACCCTAGATCTTTGTATGGATAACTGTTTCCCATCATGTAGGTCTCAGCAAAGTAGGAACTTTATCATGGTTTTCCTGACTACCCACCCTACATAAATAGTTGCTCCCAACAAATTCACATCTCTCTAAATGCCATTATCCCATTTTGATTTCTTTATACACTTATCCTGTCTGAATATACCCTATGTGTTTATTGATACCAGTTTTATAAATTATGTTCCCCTGTAACAGTGATCAGTGGGATCAGGAATCTGATCTGTTTTATTCATTCTCGTGTTCTTTGGGCAGAGCCTGAACATAATAGGCACCTGCTTGTAAGGCCTTAGAAATGATCCGTTCTTGCTCCCTTGTTTTCCAAGAATAATTGAGATCCAGACACGCTGCTGGCTTGTGATGTAACATGTAGCCAGTTAATAATGGAACCCAAGCTAGGACCTGGTCCTGTGGTTTCTGATCCACTATTTCTGCTACATCTCCTGGTTGTTCATTCAAATGAAAATTAATCCCATCCTAAGTGGTTTTAAAAAATTATTCAAAATAAATTCAGGTGAGTCTGATTTAGGAATGCCCCACCTTTGGGTATAAAAAATTCTCTACAAAGTTCATCATCCAAAGTCTTTCTGTGTAAACACTTCTTTACTTCACTAGACTTCCTTGGGGTATTAACATGCAAGTTGGTTTAGACTTCAAGGTGGAAGTGGTTTTTTTTTTTATTATTATTCCTTTCTAAGTTTCTTTTTTCATTATTAAAATAAATCTGTTGACGAAATTAACATATCAGATGGAACAACAAAACTAGAAATAACTTAGATCTCTGAAGATAATTTATTCATTAAATGAGAACTTTTAAATACAGGCAAAAGAGAAAATAACTATTATTAAAATGTTCCAACCAAATTGCTGCTTATCTTACACTATGCTAATTAGTGACAGCACCCAAAACGCGCTCTTCCACAACAATCAGAGAAAATCAGAGATTACAGAGAGGCTGCAGGAGAGGGTGGCGGTGGAGGACGACTAGTTATTACAAAGGCCCCATCAGAACCATTAGGGCTTGAGTTCAAATCCCATCCTTTTGGGTTTGTGCCCAGATTCTTAATCTTCTTTCCTCTACCCACCACTCTGAGGACAGTCCCTTAACAGACACATGATGGGTTTCTAACAGGATTAAATCCCCTCTAACCTATTGTCTACACTGCAGACAGAATGACTCTAGTAAAACACAAATCACAACAGGCCATTCTTTCACTTAAAATTCTTCAGTGTTTTCCCTTTGCCCTTAGGAGAGAAAATGCAAACTCCTTAGCATGAACTTCTGGTCCCACTGTAGTCTTACCCCTGCTTCCTTCTCAAGCTTTATCCATTCCCTGTACTGTCTGCCTCAGCTGCACTGGACTGTACTCAAGTGTTTCACCAAGGACATTTGTAATGCTGACTTTTTTGCAGAGATGCATGCTTTTCTTTTAAATTCTGGAAATATAATATTATGTTTCATAGACTGAATTGTGCACACCCCCCCAATTTATACATTGAAACCCTTAACCCCCAATGGGGCTATAGGGTCTTTAGGAGAAAATTAAGGTTAAATGAGGTTGTAAGGGTGGAGCCCTGATCCAAGAGGATTAGTGTCCTTATAAAGAGACATACTAGATGGCGTGGATGCGGAGAGATAGGAACACTCCTACACTGCTGGTGGGACTGCAAACTAGTTCAGCCTCTGTGGAAAGCAATATGGAGATACCTTAAAGCGATACAAGTAGATCTACCATTTGATCCAGCAATCCCATTACTG
>CAUYPO010094885.1:0-10266 GCA_963574435.1 Cheirogaleus major
CTCCAATAACTAGGTTATTTTATATTGCAAAATGGGGAATGTCTGAGTGAGCCTCGTTTAAGCACAGGAGCTCTTAAAAGCTGACAATTTTCTTTGGCTTATCACAAAAGGTGAGGTCAGAGAGGTAAAAATCATGCAAAAGATTTGTTCGGCTAGCTCTGGCTTTGAAGATACAAGACACAAGGGATTTTGAATAAGAATTCTTGGGCACCTAGGGATGTAAGTTGCAGGTGTGTACCAGGTTGAATGCGTAACTGTGGGAAGAAAATATGACAGTAAATTTCTTGGAATCAAGGTTACATTGTTCTTCTCTGAGGATCACTCCCCACGTTATATATATGATATATCATTTGTTCTGAACTAGTAAATGTGCACATGGTGTTCTCCAAGGCTCTGTGTTAACTCTGTCATAGGGAAATTTATTATTCTCTGTCTGTCGTGCTTGTAGAGTGGCTAACAGTGGTCTATATCTCTCTATTTTGATGAAGCCATTCAAATCTAGGGAAGTGAAAATAGAATAAGGTCCTGAACTTCATTTTCTGGAAAAGTTAGTGCCTAGATAACAACATTCATATCTGTGGATGGAACTGCTTCTCCGAAAATGGAAGTTCTCTTAAACTGCTCTACGTCTGTCAAAACTGGGTCGGTAATTCTCAAATGTCTGTGCCCCAAACCTGTGTCATCTGCAATCTATTTTCCTATGTGTGTAATCTTCCTAATCTATCAATGGACAAGAGGACAAAGACACCAACATTTTGTACGGAGATATTAATATGTATTTTATTCACTTGGAAGAAAATTATGATAGCCTCCAAAAGGCATTGAAATGGATTAAAGCTGTATGGTTTTTTGTTTTTGTTTTTGTTTTTAATTTTTCCTTTTATTTCCTCTTATTATGGAGGTACAATAGGGATACATATATTGCCCCTGCCACCCCTCCCCCACCCCGCTGTGCCATCCTCCAGGGGGTGCACACCTCACCCATTATGTAAGTATACACCCTTACCCTCCTCCCCCCTCCCACCTTCCTGCCACCCGATAAAAGTTTTTTGTTTATTTTTTGACATTTTGGTTACATTGTATATCTTTGCCTCTCCCTAAGAAGGATTAGAGGTAATCCCTTCCCCCCCACACTGCAAGCCACATCCCTAAGATGTGGGTCTCCGCCCCCCACCCGAATCCCTGGTGAACACTACCACTATTTGAGCACCACAGTTTTAATCAGTTAGTACCAATTTGATGGCGAGTAGATGGATTAAAGCTGTATGTGACATGCTGTAGATTGAACGATGTCCGCAAGGCACGCAGATTTGTTTTTCAACACATCTTTGTAAACCGTGCTTTGCGTTTGTGTTCAAACCATCTGACAGCACAGATAATAAAGCTAGGAAATGCCTTCTACATATCGGGACTCTGTTAATCTTTTACCGTTATGATTAGATGGAGCGCAGATGAGGCTTGGGGCTCATTCCTTCCGCAGACGACAAACTGGCTACACACTACATACACCAAGGGCTGACGGAGGACGTGCGTGCAACAACTTCTAAGTCCCTATTCCAGATATTTCATATAAGTGGAGTCAACCAGAATTCATCCTTCTGTGTCTGGCTGTTTTAACTTAGGACCGAATCTCAGAAGCGACGGACCCTCACGTCTGTCTTCCATTTGTTCTTGGTCACAAGACTGAGTCTGATAAAATATAGAAGGAGATCACAAAAGGAATAAATGCTAGAAGGTGATAAATTGTAAGTACCCGTCTTGGTAGGGGCTATCGCTTGAACTGTCCTTGTTTCTTTTAGTGAAGTCAATTCTCTGGACCAGAATCTTCTCAGAGCACAACAGGTATTTAGACAAGACCACACTTCCCAGTTTATACCTATAGTTCTGACGCAATTTTAAATAGCATCCTTTTTATTCTCAAAAGCATCCTGATTTGTATGATGAATTGTACGCTGCTATCCAGGTGCTTTAGGATTGGCTTACTTCTACTGTTATTTTCATATGGAAATATGAAAAAAGGCACCTTTAATATTCCTTCCTCCTTACTCCAAGTCTGCAATCAGAAATGTCACGTCGTGTAGCTCATTGATGATTAACAAATGCCATGGGCTCCCTATTGAAGAAATTCCAAGCTAGGTAGTTGTCAAGTGAATGGTATTTTGTTAGTAAACTTTCTATATTGATGAGGTGGGAAGTGATTTTATAATTTTATTATTTATATTTTTTGCTTGTACAAAAAGCCCATCAAGTAAGTAGAATATTAATAGATATTTGAAATTCACTATTGCAAGGACGTGGAAACAACCCAAGTGCCCGTCAATTCATGAGTGGATTATTAATATTTGGTATATGTTTACAATGGAATATTACTCAATTCTAAGAAATGACAGTGAACTAGCACCACTTATATTATCCTGGATTAAGCTTAAGCCCATTATCCAAAGTGAGGTGACACAAGATCAGAAAAATGGGCTCCGCATGTACTCGCCTTCAAATTGGTACTGACTGATTAACACTATGGTGCTCAAAGGGTGGTGGTGTTCACCAGGGATTCGGGGGTTGGAGGGGTAGTCCCACATGTGAGGGATGTGGTGAGCATTGTGGAGGGGAAGGGCATTCCTCTAACCCTTGCTAGGGAGACGCAAAGATATAAAATGTAATCAAAATGTTCGTACTTTCATATTATCTTGAAATAAAATAAAAATGTAAAAAAAATAGATATTTGAAGACTACTCTGTCAATCGGTTTACCTGCCTGCCTGTTTATCTACCTGTCTGCCTACCACACAGTTTCCTTTCTCAATTTGCAGAATCATGAGACTATCACATAAACCTCTGCCTTCGTAATTACCACTGGTCTTTTCTAGACACCTACGTACATATCTGTGTGCCCTTACCTTTGTGGATGTAACTATACCTGCCCAAACCTTCCTTTTCCTTCTGTGCGTTCACAACTGCTTGGATTTCCCAGGGAATTCTGCCGTTGGAAGTGTTAGGAACCCAGTTGTGCCATTAATCCCACAGGACAAGAGGCGAACGGAGCTTAAGTGGTTTGCTTAATGTCGAAAATTTTGGGTGACAGACGGCAATGACAGCCATGTCCTGTGCCCTCAACACATTGTTTCTGTGACAATATCCATAATCCTTCCCCACTGGCTGATGTGAAGAATGAAATCTACTAAGAAATGAGGTCATGCCTGCACACACTACCTTGTGGGTGCTTTAATTTCAGATATGAAATCTAAAGGTAGGAGAGAGGGAAAAAATCTTATAGCCTCTATGTTGTTGTATGCAATTTGGTCCTGTTAAATTATAACGTTTACATATTAGTTGTTGTTTTATTTTCTTCCCTTGGGTTGTAGGTATACATTTACACAGATTTGCTAAAAAATAAATATAGCCAAGGCACTGAGGCACACACAACAAAGTAGAAAAAGCATGGACTAAAATGAAATACTAACCTAAGGCTGAAAAAATACTTTCTGGTGAGAAGTAAACTTTCTAACCACTACATGCTGATGATGGCTAGGATAATCTATCCCTTGAACCTCAGACTCATATAGCTAACTGGTTTCTTGACGTAGCTCAGTAATGCCATTTTAAACTTAAAGAGGTCAAAACATTTCTTCTATAAACTTGCCCTTCTTTATCTCAGAATACATCACCATCGCCAAAATGAATACACAGAAAAACCTGGGTCCATGAGTTCTCCTTTTCTTTCTCTACTCTATACCCTAGGTCTCTGTGGTTCTTGGTATATAATATATGCTCAATTAAACACCAGTTGAAGGAATGAGTCTGGCAGTTTAAAATGGCAGGACCCAAATCTAAGCATATGTGGAACAGAAGATGATATTTTTTTTATTTAATGAACAGCCAAGGTTGTAACCACAGAATGGAAACCCACAAGGTCCCAACGCAAAACAAGAAACATCAAGAACAATTTATAGAAGTTGATAAGTTCTGGCCACAAGTTTTGCACACTCAGGGATTTGCAACCCACCTGGGCTATTTTCGATCATGTTCTTTCTGTAATTTCAAAACATTCTAGCTATTTTTTTAAGTGGCAAATTGCTTTTCCAAGAGTCGAGCAACTCAAAAATTGAAACAAAAGAAGGAATTTTCAATGTTCAAAATCAAAACTTAAAGAAAAAAATCGAAAGCTCTTAAGAAATTTTTTTTTTTTTACATTTTTATTTTATTTCAAGAAACTATGAAGGTGCAAACAATTTTGGTTGCATTTTATATCTTTGCCTCTTCCTAGCAAGGGTTAGACAATTTTTAAAAAAATCAAAATTCCTAAATTGAGTCATAGATGTAAGTAGCCAACATGCCTCATTGAGAACTCTCTATCTTCTGCCAGTCATTGATACAATGTTCCATCTCAGGGTACATAAGTTCAGCTAATGCTATTTAATCTTATCAACAAGTCCATTCAGTAAACTGCTTAGATAGAATCACTGGGATTAATGATACTATTGCTCCTAATTCTTCCCTGGGGACAATTAGTTTAGTACTAGTCAACTAAGTAGCTCACTGTGGTCTCATCTACCAGCCAGGAAGAATTGACAGAATTTGAACTCAATCTTTCCTTTCCCACACTGGTGGGCAGGAGCCATTAACGGGTTCCCATATGATGTTTGCACATCAAAGAGGGAAAGTACGTGGAAGTGAAGTCATTTGCGAAGCTTCGATTGTGAGCACATTTTAAACTGTTGTTTGATAATCCATCTTAAATGATGTTGAATGTCAGGCCTTATAAGCTTTCTCTCTCTCTCTCTTTATTTTTTTTTTTTTTTGGTCACAATTCTGTGTCAGTGTTAAAAATATTTTCACCATTAAGGTTTTTCTCTCCTGTTTGCAGCATATAAAAGCATTACCCACAAGAAAAAAGAAAATAATGATAAACCAGTCCAAAAGAGCAATGCTTTGTAAAGTATTAAAATATCCATTTTCGGGCAGATGTGATAATGCCTTATGTAACGTGATCAGAGTAACTCCTTTTAAACCTAAATCCACAGCCCTCTAAAAATAAATTACAAAGTAAGCTGTCATACTGAGGGCAAATTCTTTGTTTCCTTTAGGATTGAATATTCTTGGGAACCCTCGGCTACCTGCCTCATGGGGAAAGTCTTTGTTCACAAAGCAAGTGTAGGTTTGACAGAACTATGCCAAAAACTGCGTGTCAAACATTTATTTCATTGTGTCTATTTTCCCTTTTTCAAAAAAAGCAGATTTATGATTATGGCATTATTAGTTACATTGTACATAGATTATAATATAATCATTGAATTAATTTGACTTGAGTTACCTGTAATGTAACTGATTTCTTCGTGTCCATGGTACAATCCTAACTACAAGAAAAGTGAACTTTATAGGACTGGAAGCTATTTATGGGGCTGGGGAGGTGCTTTCTCAGTATGTAAATAGTTATCAACAATGTATTACATATTTCAAAGTAGCTAGAAGACTTCAAATGTAGCCAACACATAGAAATGATAAATTCTCAAATAACCTGACTTTATCATTACGCCTTCTGTGCATGGTACAAATACTCACAGGTACTCCATAAATATGTAAAACATTTTGCATCAATTAACAAAATGCACTAGCAGTGCCGTGCATTTATAGATGTTTGTATTTGTAGATGATGCATTTGTAGATTAGCTTGTTGCAGTTGCTGATTTCACCATAAACCTTTGACACAGGCTGAACTGGTAAAAGCATTATGTCTTAGGATCCAAGTGATGATTTGACTTAGCCTCGTGGGGGGGTCGCAGGGAAATCTGAACTTGAGTCCTCAGGTTCCTATTACAGAAAGATTTCCACTCATCCAGGCTGACTTCTACCTTTATTTTTTAAAATAAACTTTTAATGTTGGAACAGTTTTAAATAGACAAAAAAGTTATGGTGATAGTTCAGAGAGTTTCTATATAAAATCTTCCATCAGCTCCGTACGATATTAACATCTTGCAAAACCATGGTGCACGGTCAACGCTGCAAACCTAACACCGCTAACAGGCTGTTAATGAGCCCACAGACATTATGTTGAAGTCATGATATCCTATTAAATATATAAATATGTGCCAATCGTTTACCATATGCGCAGGTAGTATATTAGGTAAATAAATCCTCACAGCAACAGGTGGATACGATGGAATTGAGGCTGATAGAGCTAAATTAATCATCTCAAGTTTGGATATTTTGTACTTGGCTGAAACGAGGTTGAGAACGAGGATATTGTAATCAAAGTCCGTATACACCTAACTTATCTGCCATGTTGCCTTTTTTCATTATGAGCAAAAATATCTTTGCTGCTGAATTTGGTTTCTTTTGTTCAAATCACTTTCTGATTTAAGACAATTCTGTATCGCCTTAAAACCCTAAACGACCTGTGAAGCGCCTCACCTACAAAAACTCTCAAAATTGCATGGGTTGGATTTTAAACAGCAAGAAGCGTGTCTGCGATGTTTATTTGTTCATTTAAAGCAGAAATACTTTCTGGATAAATTGGAAGAGACGTTTGGGAATGACTGAACTCAATGAAACAATTTATACCATCTCTTTCTAATCTAAACACCTGAGCATGAATAAATACCAACTGAAGGTAATTCTTAGCAGGACCTTATGTAAGGTATATTTCGAAGGCTGATTTTGGCAGCTATATTATAATGAGGGAATTTTATAAATCCTAAACATGCCACAAAAATAGCGTTCACTGATTTCATATCAGTGGGGAAAGGTATCCATTATATGGAACCCTATTTTAAAAAGGAGATTTTCCCCTTGAATAATAATTCAGTGTTTGGAAGTTGATATTGTTGACTTCTTTCTATAAAATATTACTTTTCTTATAACCCCGTGAGTCGACACATCAAAAAACAGGAATGAGGTCTTCGAAATGTCAGTACACAATGAGTCCATACGAATCCATGTTGAGAGAAAATTTGTGAGCCACCTTCAAAAACTGAGAATTATTGAACTAACGCATACATTTTATTAAATCCCATTAACCAACCATTTATTTAAATGTAAAACTTCACCATTTTTGCACTATCTGTTTGATCTTCGACTTACTCTAGTATTGTTTCTTAGTTCATGATTAATACATTCAAAACCCAGTCTCTTTTTAAGATATTACAACATTTGTTCCTGCAATATTATTCCCCACTACATTGCTGTGTTGGTAAAGACACTCTGGTTTTTGAAAAAAGATTGGAAATTCTCCTGAGATGGATTAAAGAAAATAGAAAATGAATGTATATTAGGAATGTCACCCCTAATTCTCTCTCTCCATCCAAACAACCTGTGATGAAATGTCTGTATTGGTGTTTGCTTCACTCATTGCAAACGTTTAAACCCACAGAAGGACCTAAACTTGTTTGACTGATAACTAGTCTCCTTTATAGATGTTACATAAGCCCACACTGAAACCAAGGCTATACATTAATTGTCATGTACATGGTTTTGAGTCACAGCCTACGCTTTTGTTGGTCTTTTCTCTTTGCTTTCACATTTATCATGTCTTTTCATTATATAATAGCTCCTAGGGGAATGTTAAATACTATCTAAAATAGACCAACATCCTGGCTTGTCTGATTCAAATACTGGTTTTTATACAGGCAGTCCCCAGAGTTTCCATGCACAGGGAGAATGGGAAATTGTAGCTCCATGTACCTTTATTTACAAAATATTCATTACAGGATTTTACAAAATTTTTCATCTGTGGGGAGACTTTTGGGGACTACCCTGTGTAGTCTGTAGAAAAGCTGTGAAAACCACAACTAAAAAAAAAATCAATCTTGGACATGTTTTCCCCCAAGTGAAATCTGGATTCTTTTTTTGTTTTTTTTTCATTTTGTACACTTTTGTGTGTTGACAGACCCCGAAAGAGAAGGATGATTGCCAAGGCAGAAATCTAAGGAAAAACAAAAACTTTGGCTGATAGCATCACTCCCTACCTGGGCAATCGGAGCCAGCTGATCTTCCCAGCAAAAGACTCTTTCCCAAGCGCAGCCCAGCTGCAGTTAGTGAGTCCTTGTTGTCGGAAACGTGCCTAAAATAGCTCACGAGCTGTCAGCCTGCCACCGCGGAGAGATGACACCTTGTGACAGCTACCTATTTGTTGTTTTTGGAGTTTACATTGCCTGTGACAGGTGCCCTTTAAGGTATTACGTGTTTGGGTTCTTTCCGTCGGCTATTTCCATGGGAGTTAATTTTCTGGTTCAGTTCCTGATGCCGGATTCTGGATCGGTCTCAGAAGGAAGTCTTCAGGCACGTGGAGAATGCCGCAAAGTGGAGGATGGTGTTCTGCACGCTCTCATAGTGGTAAAACCAGGACACAGATGCATAAAACTTTCTTAGTGCAGAGAAAACCATGTGGTGAGTTAGAAAAATTATGTATTTTGACAATCGATATCCTTTAGACTTCGTAAAAAAATATGATTTCATTATTAATGAGCCAAGATAACCCTGGTTGCAAAAGACTCAGGATATTTCTTCCTAGCTACAGTTATGGAAGGTTCTGATTATACATTAAAAGACTGTCATCCCCATTACGAAAAATCAGGAATGAGGCATTCGAAATGTCGCTAGACAATAACTCCATATAAATCTATGGTCGAGGGCAAATTTGTGGGCCATTGTCCGAGCATTATTTAAAAGTGATACAACATAAATTTCCATCTTTATCCAACTCCTTCATTATTAATGTAATGAATTTGATGCACACAAGCAGATGTTTATGAACATCTGGCCATTGTAGTTATTGAATGTAAATGTTGCAAGAGCTTCATTTTAGGAGTTATACAATAGATGCTGTTACAGAATCCGACTCGAATTCCAGGAATGATTTAGGAATATAAAAATCACTTTAAACAATAGTTTCGTTTTAAAGTGAGGCATATGCACGTGACATAATGCAAATGAAAATTGGTAAAATCATAACGAGTTTGAATGATGCGGCTTTAGAGGGAAGATTAAAGGGGTCTCCCTGATATTTTTCTTGGTGAGAACATTTCAGTCCTTCACTTGCTGTAATTAATAAAAAATGCCTGACTTTTCTCATCACCCCTCTTCTCTGCATGGCTCTGTCAAAATTTCCTCACAAACTGCTTTTATTCCCTTTGGATATATACTCAAAAGTGGGAATTCTGGATCATGTGATAGTACCATTTTTAATTTTTTGAGGAAGTTCCATACCATTTTCCATAACGGCTGTACTAAGTTGCATTCCCACTTCTGCCACCACCAAAAACAACAACTAAAAAAAAAAAATCCCACAATTTAAAAATTACTATAGATAAACATTAAGCATAAGAAGAGATCCTTTTAAGGAGGAAAAATTTGCCTAGTTCTTCAGCTATTTCTACTTCACACCATTAATGACTTTTATTGTTGTTGATACATTTTTTGTATATGACTTTTATCACTAAGCATAGATGAACGTGTGCATGAGATTGTTATTAATTTTCCTTTGATCTGTGACCATCAAAGTTCACTGATGCTTCTTCTGAGGGAGGCTACAACTTGACTACACAGTGAGACTGGATCTTTTGCAAATGTTGTTACCCCAGATGGAGCCTTACTCTGACTTTAATAATTCATTAAGATGCAGAATCGGTTCATCTTTCTTTTACTTTCACACAAGGCACATGGACATTGAGATTTAGTTTGAGCGATAGAAATATATTCCTGTAAATTTTAGGTCGTAAACCCCAAACAGCTCTTTTCTATTATTTTTGGTGGGGGGGGGGTGGGGGTCTGGTACTGGGTCTCTTTCTTTTGCCCAGGCTAGTCACTATGCCTGGCTAAATTTTTTCTTATTTTTTGTAGAAAAAGGGTCTTGCTATGTTGCCTAGGCTGGTCTCATGCCTCAAGTGATCCTCCCGCCTCAGCCTCCCAAAGTGCTGGGATTACAAGCATGAGCCACTGCACCTGGCCCCAAATAACTGTTTTCTAAGGTCACTTTCTGCAAAGGGAAAGGCAAGAAGACTATATGGAGTGCCCACTTTGCAAATGAGCCAGGGAAGACCCCAAGGATTAGCCGTAAAAGGCAAAACCCACAATAAACACACCTGAAAGCTGAGTTCAGAAAAAAAAATTAAAAATAAAATGAAATATCCTGGACTCAACAACTTTAGGCTGATGGTGTGTGTTGGCAACACAGGGTTTTTAATTGTGCTTGCTAAGAGGGGAGAACTTGATGCAACCTTTCTTTTCTAGCAAGTCAAAAGCAGGTCAGGCAGAAAGATCAACCATGGGTACT
>CAUYPO010094887.1:0-12625 GCA_963574435.1 Cheirogaleus major
CAGGTTGCCAGCCCCCTCAGGGTCACTCCCCATCACCACAGATACAAACCAAGACGGTGGGCACCATACTGCTTCTTCACCCACTGTGTGCATGAAGACTGAAATCATACAAAGTATCTTTTCTGATCACAATGGAATGAAACTAGAAATCAAGGAAAACTGGAAAATTCAGAAATATGTGGAAATTGAACACATTCTAAAACAACCAATGGGTCAAAGAAGAACTTACAAGGGAAACTGAAAAATACCTTGGGATATAAGAAAATAAAAACATAACATACAAAAACTTTTGGGATACACTGAAATTAGTGCTAAAGGAGTAAGTTTATAGCTGTAAATGTGTAATTAAAAAAAAAATCTCAAGTTAAAAATCTAACTTTACACTTTAAGAAACTAGCCAATAAGAACAAACTAGGCCCAATGTGTGCAGAAGGAAGAAAATAATAAAGATTAGAACAGAGATAAATAAAATAGAGAATAGAAAAATAGAAACAAAAAGAGAATAAGAGTTGGTTTTTTGAAAAAATCAATAAAATCGACAAATATTTAATTAGATTAACTAAAGAAAAAAAAGAAGATTCAAACAATTAACATAAAAATGAAAGATTAGACATTACAACTGATGCCACAAAAATAGAAAGTATTATAAAAGAATATTGTGAACAAATGTATGTATGCTAACAAATGGGATAACCCAGAAGAAACAGATAAATTCCTAAAAAGAACCTACCAAGACTAAATCATGAAGAGATAGAAAATCTGAACAGACCAATAATGAATAAGGAGATTGAATAAGTAATCAAAAACATCTCAAAAAAGAAAAGCCCAGAAGGAGATGGCTTCACTGGAGAATTCTAGCAAACATTTTAAAAAAGAATTAATAAAAATCCTCCCGAAATTCTTCCAAAAAGTTGAAAACAAGAAACACTTTCAAGCTCATTCTATGAGGCCAGCATTACCCTGGTTCCAAAGCCAGACAAAGGCACTAGAAAAAAATTACAGACCAATATCCAAGGTAAGTATTCATGCAAAATCTTCAACAAAATAATAGCAAACCTAATTCACATTTAACAGATTTCCTTTAAAAGATTAAAGGAAAAAATACGTATCATCTCAATTGATACAGAAAAGGATTTGACAAAATTCAACAGCCTTTCATGATAAAAACACTGAACAACTAGATACTGAAGGAACCTACATCAACACAATATTAAGAAAACCCATTTGTGAATAGCCCACAGCTAAAATCATACTAAATAGTAAAAGACTGAAAGCTTTTCCTCAAAGATGAGGAACAAGGCAAGGATGCCCACTCTCAAAACTTCTTTTCAACATAATATTGGAATTCCTAACCAGAGCAATTAGGTAAGAAAAAGAAATAAAATGCATGCAAATTGAAAGGAAGAAGTAAAATTATCTGTTGACAGATGATAATCACATATATAGAGAAACCTAAAGATTCAACAACGAAAAACTGTTAGCTAAAGCTAATAAACAAAATCAGCAAAGTTTCACAATATAAAATCAACACAATAAAAAATATTTCTATATAGTAACAGTGAACAACCTGAAAAGGAAATTTAAAAAAATTCCATTTACAATAGCATCAGAGAAAATAAAATACTTAGGAATAAAGCTAACCAAAGAGATGAAAAACTTGTACACTGAAAACTACAAAAATATTGCTGAAATTAAAAATGATGCACATAAATGGGAAGACACCCTATGTTCATGAATTGGAAGGCTTAATGTTGTTAAGATGTCTATACTATCCACAAAGTGATCTACCAATTCAATGCAATCCCTATCAAAGTCCCAATGGCATTTTTGCAGAAATAAAAAAATTCATATGGAATCTCCAATAGCACTCTGAATAGCAAAAAAACAAAACAAAACAAAAAGGATATTATTTCCTGATTTCAAAACATACTATAAACCCACTGTAACCAAAACAATATGGCACTGCCATAAAGACAGATGAATGGAATAGAATACAGATTCCAGAAATAAACCCTCGTATATATGGTGAAATAATGTTTAACAAGGGTGCCAAGACAACTCAATTGAGAAAAGACAGTCTCTTCAAAAAATGGTGTTGAAACAACTGTATATCCACATGCAAGAGAATGAAGTTGAACCCTTATCCTATACCACATATAAAAATCAACTTGAAATGGATTAAAGATTCAAATTTAAGCACTAAAACTGATATAAACTATTTCTGGGATGACTTTTTGTTGCTTATTTAAAGTTTAACAGTAGTATCAATGGATCCTGCTGAATTATCCAGGACAACTAATGAAAAACATCTACCAAATTTGGTTAAAAAGTTATCATTTGGTGATAGCTATTAATAGATAGGCCAAGATATTGATAAATATACATATTCTTTCAACACAAATGAAGAAATTTTTTAAACATAAAGATGAAGTTAGCAAATAAGGTAGGTTTTTTTTTTTTTGGTTACTGTTTTTGTTGTGGGTAAAGAGAATGGTGGTTGTTTTTGTAGGAGAGGTGGTAGATTTGCACTGAGTCATTCACTCTATTGCATAGTCCCCCTGAGACGAAAGTATCTATATGCAATATGTTTTGGAGGCTACTGCAAATGGTACCTACTCACTTGAGAATAAGGCAGGATAACATTTTTCTTAGTCTTCTTGGTTTTACACAGTCTTCCCTAATCTAACTTTCTGGTTTTACTTCCCACAGACCCACCAAAATCTCTGTTCCAACCAAATTGGTGCATTCATTGTCTCTCAAATACTCCATACTTTCCTGCCTCTGTTTTTGCTTATGTGGTCTCCTATTTCCAGATGGATTATAGTTCTAAATGGGAAAGGTAAAACAAAGAAGTTTCTAGAAGAAAATATTACATAAATGAATATCTTCATAACCTGGGGGTATAGGAAGACTTTGTAAAAAAACATAAAAATTATATAAAGACATATAAATTAGAATATATTAAAATTCAGAACTTCCATTCATCAAAACACACCATTAACACAGTGAAAATGTTAGCCATAGATTTATATTCAGAATACACAAAGAACTACAAACTATGAACAAACATGAACGCGAAAGAGCCAATCCTTTGAGATGGATCTCAAGTGGCTAACTGGGCTTAAAAATTTTAAATAGAGCCAAGTGGCTATTTGCTGACTAGAGATCACACATGTATTCTGAGTTCCTGGGAAAATTCACACCGTTTAACTTTAGGGACTTTCAGCGCTCACCTGAACCAACCAATCAGGGCTCAATTCTATTGACCAATCAGAACTTAGCTGTGGTGACTAATCAGAAGTAAGCAAGTTTGAATCTTTCCTTTGTTCTTTCCTGAGCAAGAACTTTTGCTGTAAAACCTTCATCCTTCCTTTGTTCTTTGGAACACACCATTTTACACCAGGAGTCCTCTCCCTGGTTTGCAAAATATTCACTAGAATAAAGTCTTTTTCCCAAATTCCTTTTCGGAGAACTTATGTTCACAAAAACAATAAAAAGAGACAAAAAAAAGAAACAGATAAAAATGGACCAGAGAGTTGAACAGGCGCTTCACAGAAGATGATATCTAAACTACCAACAAACATATGAAAACATATTAGTAATTATACTGTTAGAAGGAGTGAACTAAGTGAAGTATCTCAAGAATGGAAAAACAAGCACCACATGTACTCACCAGCAAATTGGTATTGACGGATCAACACCTAAGGGGACATATAGGAATAACATTTATCGGGTGTCGGTCGGGTGGGAGGGGGGAGGAGGGGATGGTATATACAAACATAATGAGTGAGATATGCAACCTTTGGGCGATGGTCACGCTTGAAGCTCTGACTCGAGGGGAGAGGGGGGGCATGGGCAATATACGTAACCGTAATATTTGTACCCCCATAATATGCTGAAATAAAAAAAATTTTAAAAAAAGGAGTGAAAATTTGCATACTACTTTGGAACTTGTTTTGCATTATTTCCTATAGCTGAGTATATGCACAACCTATGATCTAGCAATTTATTACTAAGATTAATATTATACTCAATAGAAATGTGTACATGTGAATACCATGAGATGCCTACGAGAATACTGATAGCACTGTTATTCAAAATAACCAACACTATTTTGGAAATAAGGGGTGATGGCTGTACAACACTGTAAATGTAATTAATACCACTGAATTGTATACATAAAATGGTTAAAATGGCAAATTTTATGTTGTATACATTTTGGCACATTAAAAAATAGTAAAAAACCAGTAAGAGTCAAGGAAGGAAACTTGGAAGATAATTAATTAAGGGAAAAGCATTCTAGAAAAGTGCTATATGTCTGTAATAAATATGCCTTGTTTCTAAATGCCTTTGTCAGAAACTATGCTGATTATTCTACTTCCTATCCCTGCAGAGCTGGCACAGTTTCACAAAGTAAGTTCATTTGTTCATTCATTCAGTTCATTCAGCACTTACTCATAGAGCCCTTATACTGTGCCAAGCACTTTGCTAAGTATTTGGGATGCGAATAGTCCTGGACTTTATGGCAGTCAGAGTCTGGAGCCTGGAGTGGAGACTGGGAACTAACTTCTCAGATTATAATCAAAATTGTCTTAAGTGCAATTTAAAAATGGTGGTGGTGGGGTATACAAAGTGGTACTTCATTTACCAAAAAAGAGTAAAATTTAAAGTATGATTTGGAGAAATCAGTCAGATGAATGGGGATATGGAAGGAAAGAAAACAAAGAAATTTTAGAGTAAAGAAAATTCCAAGCAGAGGAAAGAGAATGAGTGAGGAATCTGAGGTGGGAAAAAGCTTGGTGCTTTGATGGACAAGGAAAAGATCATGGCAGGAGTAAGGTGTGGAAAAGAAATGTAAGTGTTGCTCCTCTGAAAACATCCTCCAGAGGCAGTATCTTTTCAACAACTATTTAAGGGACCATGTTGACACGATAGTAGTTAAGGTCTTGTTGAAAAGATAGTAGAAGGAAACATGACCACAGGTATGAGCTATTACTCAGAGTATTGCATTTTGAATGTGCTTATTCTTCCGTCAACTATCGGTTTAGGCTCTGTTATGGGCTGAATTCTGTTTCCTCAAATTTCATATGCTGAAGTCCTAACCCTCAGTACCTCAGAATGTGACTCTACTTAGAGATAGAGCCTGGGGTAATTAAGGTAAAATGAGGTGGTCATGAGGGTGGGTTCTAATCCAATATGACTAGCACCTTTGTAAGAAGAGATGAGGATACAAACACTTAAAAAGGAAAGACCACGTGAAGACACCAGAGGAAGATGATAATTTACAAGCCAAGGAGAGAGGCTTTAGAAGAAACCCTGTCTACACCTTGGTCTTGGACTTCTAGCCTCCAGAACTATGAGGACATAACTTCTATTGCTTAAGCCACCCAGTCTGTGGTACTTCAGTATGGCAGCCCTAACAAGCTAATTTAGGCCCCATCACCTCTTTTGGGACAGATATCTTTATTATAAAAGCAATGAAAAGCCATTGTTGAATTTTAGGTATAAGAGTGACATAATTTTATTTACATATTTAACAACTCACTTTGGCTTTTATTTGGAAAAGGATTAGAACTGGCCAAATTGTATGAGGAGAAACCAGTTAGGAGGCTACTGCATTAGGCCAGGCAAGAGATAGTGACTTGATTTAATGTGATGACAGCAGTGAAGGAAAAAAGTGAAAAATTTTGAAATAATGTTTAGAGGTGGAAGAGAGCACTTGGTGACAGATTTGAGTTGGGGTAGAGGATGGCGAAGGAATAAAAGGAGTCAAGAATGATTCTCGGATTTCTGGCAAAGAAGCTGGATGGATGGAACTGGGATTAGAAACACTAGAGCAGAAGATATGAAGAGGGAACAATCAAAAGTATAGTTTCAGACACAATTAGCTTAGTATGTCTGTAAGATTTCCCTGAAAATATATGAAATAAGTCTGGAAAGCCAGAAAAGAGATTTAGGTAAGAGATATACACTTGGGAATCACTGATATATTGATGATATTTAAAACCATAACAGTGTATGATATTTAAAACCAAGTTTCCTTTGACCAGGAAAAGAATGTAGCATGGGAAGGCAGGTAGTGTAGAGCTGAGTCCTGAGAACTCTAATATCTAGGGTATGTAGGTGATCAATAAATGCTGAATATCACCAGCTTCACAAATGTTTTCTGCATGGTATTTTGAAATGTACAGTGGTAATTTATTACATGAAACCGAAATAAATCAGTAAGTTAGTATACAGGCAATAAAAGTGGGTGGTTTATTTTTAAATATGCCTTCAATCTTCTATTTCCCTGTAAAAGCCACTGAAATCACTAATATTGTTAACTAAACATATACAGACTAGAACATTTACTCTCTTCTGCCTTATATATAAGATTGCAACTAAGAACCCGCTTAGGAAATTCATTACTTCTATTGTCTAAGCTGATCTCATGTATTAATACCAAACTCAGACTTTCTGCATCTGATCTGAAAACACTGCAAAGTGAAAATGGAATTGCAAAGATTAACATTCTGCCAATTTCTTGGAAGAAAGATGTATTTGTTCACCCATTCTTTTTTATTTTTAACTTGTAATCCTATCTATGAGTACCTAGATAACGTTGGACATATCCATTAGCAAAATTCCCATGGAAATAGAATTTGGTAAAGTCTTTAGAAAGGTCTGACTTGATGAAAGCTGACACTAAAAATAACGTCTGCATTCCCATTAGTTAGGAATTAGGAACACATATACATTTTTCAAGAAAGAAATGCATTAGCCTCTTTACAAATTATCCAAGCAGAAATAGTCTGTAAATAATACAGATATAAACCATATAAGAATTAAAACCAAATTGACATTGCTTAGCTTTTAAACTTAAATTGGATATTAGAATTAAAAATTACATAATTATCCTTTCACCTAGAAGATCAAGAGGTAGAATATTCCAGTAAAAGAAATACTCCTAATCTCTTGTCTGAGTTAAATATACAAATACTGTGCTAGGTACTTAAAGAGGAAGTTTTCTTTCTAGTTACAGAAAGGCTGAGATAAAAATCTAAATATTTCAAGTCCTACTGAATGAATGTATATAACAAAAATCATTAGGCATCATTTACTAAATAAATATCTGTAGACAATATTCTTTATAACCATATACAATTATAAATAATTGCAAATATATTCTAGTGTCTTTATTATTTGTTGACTATCTTTACTAAGTATTATTGTTCAAAACACTAGGGATGTAATTTCAGCTCCCACCACAGACTGAATAAACTATGAAAGTCTACCCATATGTGCAAATGTTAGTCATTTCTGTCATCTATAATAATCAGTCATCCAATAAGCATTTAAAGAATATCAGGTACTAAGCAAGGAAGGTGCTCATGATACAAAGATCATGAATAAGCCACAGGAAGGAATATACTCTTGACCAAAGAAAGTCAAAATGAGAACAAACCCTTTTTTGGCCAGAAGTCTTTATTAAGTATAAAAATTATATAAGAGTGTGCATGAATTATTTCACTAAATGTTTAATCAGATCTATCTATTTTGGCTGTTAGGACATTTTGCCTGTTATCTGTATATGCCCTTTTCATTCTGGCTAAGATATTACTTTGCTCCTGTGTAGATAAAAAATATGTTTGGCAGTCACACCATCACCATGCTTTCTTTCCTCTTAAAAATACAATGTGCTATGCATGAGCAGATCACAGACTTGGAGCCAATCAAAATCCACTTCCTATAGCATTCATTAACTGTAATTTATTATGTGTGTGCTGATATGTCATTATGATTTTCAGCTTCAGTATTGAAATATTTAGCTATGGTTGCTGAATATAATCAGCAAGAGGTTTTGAATATGAGTACATGAAGCTTCTTAAACAGTGAGAAATTATGTTAAGAAGAGCACTGACAGCTAAAATAAATGGAGATTTTTTTCTGTACTAAATACTATGGGTGATGCTATATTTTTCCAGAAATTATAATTTATTCTAATTATAAATACTTATCTGATTACTTAAACATCATTTGGCATAGCTACATTACTTAACTTCTTAAAACATGTGTTAATATCCTAGCTGTGGGATTCTGGGTAAATTAAAAATATCAAATTGAAATCCTGTTATGTTTCTGGTGTATAGTTTTAAAGACTAAGAGCTCAATACCCAAATTTAGGTTTCTTTTTCCTCATAAAAGTAATTGATTATATTCATAGGCAGAAACTTAAATGATACAAGTGTACTTTCAGGAGCTAGTATGTATTTGGCATCCTAAATTAAATAACCTAATATAAGTCACGGTTTAAGAAAAAGGTAATTAAAAACATATGCTCGTTTAATTTTTTTCTATCTTGTGCTGTCAAGTCAGTCTTCAAGGAAAAGAGGACCAATATGTGCACCTAAATGAGTGTTAATGTCAGAATTTAGTTAAATTAACATGTCTTATCAGCTAATTGGAAGCTATGTTTCGGCAAAATAAAAAGGGCAAGTTCAGCATTTGCTTCATGTTAGGAAGGGCACTGAATTTATCAAATAATGCTCCACTGAAAAGCCACTGTTAACTGCAGCATAATAATAAGAAACACCCTATTTTACCCCAACACTTGTAAACCCAAATTCTTAAAGACAGTCAAGTACAATAACTAATTTGATAGGGTATGTGGTTAATTTAAGGCAGTAACTGTCCAGAGGAAATTTTTAATCTGTAATGGTGTTGTTCAAAATATATATATGACAGATGAAACAGAGCTCATTTTTCCATCCACATTAGTTCTCTGGTAACCTAATTACCTTATTATTATTTGCAAAATCTTCTTGGAATTATCAAGTGAATGAATGATTCATATTCTAAAAACTAATTGGTTTAAACAAGTTGATGTATTTCTATAATCCTTAGTATATCTGGAGCTCAAAAATAAGGTTTTCATTTTATGTTTGAAATACAGTGTCTTTAGCATACTAATGTGAGTGAATTCAACACAACAGGAGCCGATAGTTCAGTATGTACTATGATAACTTGAGTAAAGAATGAAGCATGGATTTTATTTTTAACTTAGTGAAAATCATAACATTGAAGAATTTAGCTTATTTTTTGTAACAGCTTTATGGAAATATTCACATACCATACAATTCACCCATTTAAAGTGTATAATTCAATGGTTTTTAGTATATTCATAGAGTTGCAAAACCAGCACCATAATTAAGTTTGGAACATACTGATCACTCCAAAAATAAACCCCATACCCTTTAGGTATCATCCATCAACCTTTCTGGCCCACTCCTACTACCCTCCTCCCAGCCCCAGGCAACCAGTAATTTACTTTGTCCTTATAGATTTGCCTACTCAGAAAACCATTATCAATTTTAAATGGAATCCATTTAATATGTGGTCTTTTGTGACCAGTTTCATTCATTTAGCATAATGTTTTCAAGGTTTATTCATGTTGTGGCATGTATCAGTACAACTTCTATTTAGTAAAAGTTGTATCTCAATTTAGGCAACTAAATTGTTAAGGTTAGATTTTAAAATTTAGAATTTAAAAAATCACATGACACAAACACAGGCTTAAACATAATATATAATAAGCAATGCTACTAACACATTTTGATTTTCCTTGGACAATTAGGGAAATATTTCTGGATCATGTTTTATATGCTGTTATATATTTTATGTATTTGAAATTAATTTCTTTTTTTTCTTGACAACCTCTTACTCCTACTTTAAGACTCTTGAAATGTCACCTCCTCTGTGAAACCTTACCTGATTTCCTCCATCCTCTTATCCATCTGTTGCCTGTTTTAGTGCTCTACAGCACAGTGAGAAGGTCTTCAGAGGTCTTCACCTCTGATAGTTACTTACAAGGTCTCTGATGTGTTTTAAATTTTAGAGGTACTGTGGTGAAGAAGGAAGATCTGGAGTCAGAAAGACCAGCTAGTTTGAATCCTAGTTACTGTACTTCACTGAGCTTTAGTTCCTGGATTGTCAAATAGCAATAAGAATACCTATTCTGTCAGGCTTAGCAAAAATGGTTCTGTATTTAGCACAGAGCCCGTAATATACATAAATGTATATTTAGCAATATGCGTACACTATTAACAACAATTAAGGCACTAAACTTGTATACTAAGGACTGTAAGGCTGAAGACATGGAACTACTTTGCAGTTTCAGCACTTATCACCTCAATCACTTTTAGGATTTTTTCTTTCAGTTTCTTTATAATAAGTATACTTTTTAATGACATTAGACATTCTCAATTGCCAGAAAAAGATATGTAATGCTATGCATTTTTACCACACCATACATTTTCAAAGTGATAAATCTAGGAGAAATGAGGTATATAATTACTACTCTTTAATTTGTTCTTTGTATGAAGTTATGGAGAATTACAGAATATCTTTATCAGATTAATGCTAACGGATGTTTTTATGATTCTCATTACTAAAATGCTATACTGCTTTTAATAAAATACATGCAAACTGACAATGTATTTTTAAAACCACCTTTAAAGGATAAACTCAGATATATTATTGATCCATACTGAAAATAGCCTGCCCCAAAGAACAAAGAGGGTTTTTAAAACATAAGATCAACTGAAAAGGAGCTGGCTCTTACTATGTTTCCATTAAATCAACCTCTACAATTAAATTTCTGATAATCAAACAATCTCTAAGAGGTAGCCTTAATATATTATGTAAATCAAATTTAGTTTACTTCTTTACTTTCCCTCTAAAATCCAGGATTCAACAAAAATAAGGGATATTTATATTACTTATAAGCACAGTGATTATGTGTATGTACATTAACATATAGCAAAGCAAATCTGGCCATTAGCAGTGTATGGTGATTTAGGGTCTAATGTTCTATATAAAACACCTATGTGAAATGTGATGTCTTAATATCATTTATTTATTCAATTTTCTGATTATATACTTTCTTTAACTGACCTGCAAATTAAGCTCACCAGATACGTTCTGGTGCTTTGATATGTCTAGAACATTGTGTATTTTATAGATATTGAGACTAACTTCATTTCTTTTTTTAAACATATATTTACAAGCAACGTGCCAGGCTGTTGGAGTTACAGCAGTGATGAAGACAATGCATATGATCATTGCTTTCCTTAAGTTTAAGAGTCCAACAGAGACAAATAAGCAGAGATCCATAAAAGGCAAAGTATAAAGCACAAAGAAAAAACACTAGATGCAGATTATGAAGTCAATAAAGGATTCCTAGTAGAACTGATATCTAATCTGAGACTTGAAAGATAAAATATTGGAAATGGAGTAGGGTAGGGGATATTCCTACCAGCAAAAGAGAACATGAGAGGGAAACGCAGTGCAGTGTGGTAGTAATTGAAATTAGATATGGGTAGCCTGAATTAGGGTAGAAACAATAGAGAATTAACAGAAATACCTAGATTTAAGAGCTATTTAGGAGGCAGGATTCACAAACTCCATGATTCTTTCAATGAGAGAAATGGGTAAGACAAAAGTAGTTTGGAATCAAAGATGAAGCACAGGTATCTGGCTTGGGCAACTGAAAGATGGGTAGGGCCATTTACTGAGATAGGAAGGGGATGAAAGAAGCAGTCTTGAGGATGAAATAGAGGGTAAGAATTATGAGTTCAGTTTAAGACATGTTGATTTTGAAGTATCTTTGGATAAACAAATGGAAAAGACCAGGAGGCCAGTATATATACAAACTCAATATTCAAGTAAGAGATCTGGGCTATAGATTAATACTTGAGAGTCCTCAGGAGGGGGAAAAAACCAGTCAGGAATTCAGCTATAGGAGCACAAAGGATAGCCTAAGGTAAATGTGCCAAAAAGATAAAAATAAAGCCCTGAGGCTTACCAATAATTAAGAGACTGCCTTGAGAGGTAGGTTAAAAACTAGAAAAATGCTATCATGGACTCTAAAGTAAAAGAGAGTCTTAAGCAGGAAAGAGTGATTAGAATGTCAGCAGCTCCCAAGAAGTCAACTGAGAGACAAGGACGGGCAAGTTTTTATTTTAGATTGAATGACAAGGCACAATGTTACTACTATGGGAAAAATGAAGATGAGCTGATTAGAGGGGCAAGTAAGAAAGTCAAGTGAATGTAGACTAGCGGTTGGTTGTTCTGGCAAGTGTTAACAGCTCTTCTAACAGCTCCTGACCAGGGAAATAACCAAGCAGCATGTGGAGAGTGGAGAATAGCCTTTATTCTGTCAGCATGCTCCGCTGACTTCTGATCTTCTCACCCCGCTCCCTTGTTCTCCTCCAGTTTTTATACCCTTGGTAGGACTCAAAAGCGTCCAATCAGCAACAAGGTTCAACATCCAATCAGCAACAAGCATTAACATCCAATCAGCAACAAGCTATAACATCCAATCAGCAACAAGCTATAACACCAATCAGGAACAAGCTTTAACATCCAATCAGGAACAGTGGGATTCAAAAACTACCCAATCAGGATCACGCGAGCAGTGTGGCCGGAGGACGGGAGCAGGTGGCCGAGCACCGATGGCGGGTCCAGACCGGACAAGGCCCGGCCCCAGCAGCGCGCACCCGCACATCGTGGTCTCCAGCCAGCCCCGCACAGCACCAGCCCACGGGGATGCGGAGCGGCAGGGAGGCGGCGAGCAGCTGCGCCC
>CAUYPO010094889.1:0-14827 GCA_963574435.1 Cheirogaleus major
TAGGGCTGCGAGCGGGGCGGGCCGCTGGGGGGGGGGGGCCGCTCCGGGCGGGGGTGGCGCTCGGGGGGCGGGGGCGCCGCTGCATAGGGCTGCGAGCGGGGCGGGCCGCTCCGGGAGGGGGTGGCGCTCGGGGGGCGGGGGCGCCGCTGCATAGGGCTGCTAGCGGGGCGGGCCGCTCGGTGGGGGGGGTGCCGCTCCGGTGGCTGGCCGCGGCCGTGGGAGAGCCAGGTACTGACGCGTGTGCACGTGCCTTTCTGCTCGCGGGAGTGGCGCGGAACCGACCGTCTGGAAAGCTGCCTCGTGTCTCCGACTGTGCGTAGCCCTGGCAGTTTCTGAGGCTGAGAGGGCCGGAGCCCCCACGTGCTGAGAGCATCCCGTGCGCTGTCGCTGTCGCGGGGAACTTTCTTGTTAAACTGACAGGGAACCTTCCTTTTGTTTTAGGTGGAAAAGGACTATGCTTACCTGAAGGAGATATGTGATCATCAGGCAGAACAGCTGAGCAGAACCAGCCTAAAGCTGCAAGAGAAAGCGTCAGAGAGCGATGCGGAGATAAAGGACATGAAAGAAACCATATTTGAATTGGAAGATCAGGTGGAGCAGCACCGGGCTGTCAAGTTACACAATAATCAGCTCATTAATGAGTTAGAAAGTAAGTGAAACCAAGCCCAGGTGAAACGTGGAACAGGTGTCAGTAGGGTACTAAAGAACCCAGTTGCAGGGGGTGCCTGGGGAAGGGTTTTAACCATGCTTGCTGGGGTTTATGAAGAGTCTTCTCAGGAAGAATGACACTTAAGAAAAATTAATCTATTAAACTAACTGGAAAACTGGATGAGAGAGAAAAGACTGTTGAACAGGAGTCAGCAGCACCAGGTGATCATGAAAGAGATGTTTGGATGTACTAGGTATGCTGTGCCTGAGCCCCTGAATCTGCTGCTCTGAGGCCCGTGTTAGGGCAGGTCAGCTGTGACCATGTCAGAGTTCACACAGACTCTTCCTGAGGGTGGTGGTCAGGGTAGGAGAGGGCTATTCAGAGAAAACTGCTTGCTCCTTTCTGCAAGTACGGGCACTGCGCTGCCTTGCAGATCTCACGGGGAGAGAGGTGTGGGTGACAGGTGGGCAGAGTGGGACATGTCCCATCAGTGGTAGGATATCAAATAACTTAAGGATGTTGGCCACTTAGTTACTGACGAGGCATCAGTATATGGCTTATTTATGAACTCATTGTTTGCTCTGAAGAAGGAAAGAAATTTTTAAAAGAGGTTAGTTAAACATTACCTGCTTTGTCCAAATAAGTGTTATCAAATTATCACATCTAATGCGTTTTGCTTTTGTTAACAAAGGATTTAATGCACAAAGCTTTTAGTTACACTCGCCATCACTAAAAATAGCTCGGTCAGTTGCCTGAGAAGTTCCCCAGCGTGCACAGTTGATCCTCATTATTCACAGGCTCTGTATTTGTGAATTCACCAACTTGCTAAAATTTATTTGTAACCCTGAAATCAATACTCCCAGCACTTTTGCAGTCATTTTCGAACATACACAGGCAAAAAAGTTCAGTCGTCCCGCACTCACATTCCCAACTGAGGTCGAACAGCGACACTGCATTTTTGGTTCAGTTCTCATGCTCTGTGCATGTGTTTTTTTCATGGTCTATTTAGTACCATATTTGTGCTTGTTCTAAGTGATTTTGCTGTTTAAAGTGGCCCCAAGCACAATGCTGAAATGCCGTCTGCTGTCCCTCAGCACGAGAAGGCTGTGATGTGCCTTACAGGGGAGCACGTGTGTAGATGAGCTCCATTCAGGCCTGAGCTGTTGCACTGCTGAGCGCGAGTTCAGTGTTACTGCATCGACAAGCCAGCATCTGGACAGAGGAGGAAGTTTGACAGCATACATGTAAGGCTGCCCTGAGGAGTGCTAAGTGACATCTGCAGTGTGTGGATGGAGATGCGGCCACATTCATGGATTTGTGAGATGACAGCCAGTTTTAAGAAGTAGTGGACAGCATTTTTCTGAGGCCAAAAACCAAAGAAATGTATGTTCACATTGCCCAAGGAGGGCCAGGAAAACATTAAACCTGTCTCATCTAATGCTGCCTGGCTGCAAATTTCAAAAGGCCCTAAGGTGCAAGAAAAGTTAACCTTGCAGGCAAGGCAGGTTCAGCAGATCAGGAGGAAGTGGAAGAATTTTAAAAGTACTTGCTCAGTGCTATGCAGGAAGAGAGAAATGGAAGAGCAGATTTCTAATGATGATGAGACTGGTTTGTTCTATAAGGACCTGGCGTTTTGGGTGACGAAAATGTTGTGACCAGAGCCTGGCAGGAACCGAACCCTGTATTTCTCCTAGGAGCAAAGTACAGGATTTGCTAATTGAGTGTGCATGGCAGCTTTATGTAGCTACCATAGATAATGAGAATTGGTTGTGCTCTAGACCTTGATTAATTGGTTAGCTTGAAAGTTGACAGTGGCAGCTCCATTCCTCCTGAGATATGGTGCACAGTAGAGTTATAGAACCCTGGCGTCAGTGTCGGGTTGTTCTCAGGGTACAACTGAAAACCTAGACATATTCGACTGGTGTAGATTTCCAAACATAGCCCCATCCTTGCAAAGAATAAAGTAAAAGAAGACAAGTTCTGTTTTGTTTTGTTTTTGTGATATATTGCTGTTGAGAGTATGTTTGTATTGTCCCTAATTCCTTAAAAGTCAGCACAGACACACCAAGAAAACCAGTGTATAATTAATGTCCAGAGCAAATTTCAGGCCCACCCCCTGTGGTTATATCATCATATATCCAAGAATGAAAATAATGCTGGCCATCTTTTGGAAAGCTTTTAAACTTCAGTTAAGGATATTAAGGTATTAAGATATCTTTTTGCTGAGAGACCCAGGGACACACAAATCCAGCCCTAGACCAATCACACCTTCCCATAAAAGCTTTGAGAGAAATGGACTGAAAAGTAAAAAGAAGTTAAGGAGTGTTTTCTTACTCTGCAGCACTGACCCCAGACACAAACTGTCAGGTCCCACGTGCTGAACAAGGTCTACTGGGGCAGGACCTGTCTACAAGCATTTGCTTTCAGCCTCCTCTGGTGATTCTGATTCACATCCTTAACAGACACCTGCTGCCCTAGGTTGGGGCAGGAAGAGCCATTTAGGAATTTTAACTCGGGGATTGACATGATCAGATATAAATTTAAATGCTCTGATGTGGAGAGAATCGTCGGTGGGGAAACTGAGGGGCTGAAGATGTGCTTCAGCAGGGAGAGGTGGTCAAGCCACCTGTGAAGCTGCTGAAATACACATGCCCAGATTCCACCTGCCCTTGGAGATTCTGACTCGGTGGGTCTGGGGCGAGATCTGTGCTTCTGAAAAGTGTCGTGAGTGGTTCTGAGGCTTAAGTGAGATTAAAAGCCATGACTCTGGAAACTGGTTTAAAAGTCACAAGAGTAGCAACCAGCCTTCTCCTCTATTACATGAAAGCCCTCTGCCCCACAGCCATGAAGGATGTTCCGGATGACCATGTGTGCGTATCAGGGAGGCCTGGGGTGGGTGTGCTAGTGGCTATCGTGGCCTCTTCGCGTGTGCCGCAGTGTTGTACAACCTGTCTTCTGAGGCTGTAACCTAAACACACACCATTTATTAAATATTTTCCAAATCATCCCATTTTCTATCTTGGAGGAACCTAGCACTTCCAGCTCTCTGTCTTTGAGGTGCTAAAAATTACATTTATAGTAGAATGGATGGGTTTGAAAGCCTGTTGCGGCATCCTGAGCTGCCCCTTGGCCACCTAGCTCACCTTCTTTCGAAAGTCATGACTTTCCAGTACTTGCCTGAATGGTTTATTTCCAGGTAACGTGATCAAGCTGGAGGAACAGAAGTCAGACCTGGAGAGGCAGCTGAAGGCTCTGACGAAGCAGATAAAGGTGAGACGTGCGCTAGAGCAGCGGTGAGAGCCTTCGCTATCATCCTCCTGTAAATTATCCCCTCTTAGGTCTGGGTTACTCTCTGTCCTGCTTTCTCTTGGACCATTTCTGTGGCTTGGGCCCTAAAACCATAAATTCTTGTTGGCAGGAAGTAAAATCAAAACAGTCGTTCAATTTTAGGGTGGAGAACCCTGATAGCATGAAGGTGGACCTCCCACCCGTGCCCCGTCCTGTCGGGAGATACTGTTGAAGCAGGGCCTGGCCAAGTACTGCTGGGAGTCCTTCTGGTGGCGGCCCGGCAGGCACCTGATGCGGGCTGGGCTCCGCATTTTCAGGAGGAGACGGAGGAGTGGAGGCGGTTCCAGGCGGACTTGCAGACGGCAGTGGTGGTAGCCAATGACATCAAGTGCGAGGCCCAGCAGGAGCTGCGCACTGTGAAGAGGAGGCTGCTGGAGGAGGAGGAGAAGAACGCCAGGCTGCAGAAGGAGCTGGGGGACATGCAGGGCCACAGCAGGTGGGTGGCCAGTGGGCCGGCCCTCCGTGAGTCCGACAGGCACAAGCTCACGCTTGGCTTCTCACTAAATCACCATGCATGGGGCTTCCTGGTGGGGATGGGACGCTTTGTGTCTCTCTGTGCCAGATTCTGCACTCCTTTACAAGGATCACTCTGCCACCACTAACCCACTAGGGACATTCCATCCAGGGTCAGCCACTGCATTCTCTAGCAGGAGCTGATGCAAAACTCTTCACTTACGTATGTAGGACAAGTTCCAGCCAAGTGTCCTCCTAGGTTTAAAGAATACAAGTCATGTCTAGGATGCTCATTATATCTTGGTATTTATTAGCGTAGGGCACCGCACACTAATACATGCTAATGCAGCTTTCTGCGTAGGGCCCCCTGCCAAGGGGAATTGCCACCAGGTAAAAGACTCTCTCCTCCTGTCCCAGGGACATGCAATGCCCGTGGGAGATTTCAAAAAGGCCTTGCCGTGACACATTTTATTAAAAGGGGTGGGGTGGAAAGCATACATTTCGCAGACGTGTGATGTGCCCTTCTGCTCTTGAGAGGGAGAACCACGCAATGTATTAGCCCAGAGAG
This sequence comes from Cheirogaleus major, assembly GCA_963574435.1. Lineage (NCBI taxonomy): Eukaryota > Metazoa > Chordata > Mammalia > Primates > Cheirogaleidae > Cheirogaleus > Cheirogaleus major. The sequence continues at coordinate 5,019 of CAUYPO010094889.1, forward strand.
CTCTACTTAACAGCAGTGTTTAAGAGGAAAGTGTTCCTAAGGTAAGCTCAAAGTTCATTATTATTTAAAATGTAAATAGTTTATAGACAAGATTATGAACAGTATTTTAGGCTTTACCCAGTGCAATGTTATCTTTCTCCAATCAAGAATCAGTGCCCTTAACTTTGAGATTTCTTGGTTTTAGCAAATTGTTTTGAATTTTCAGATATCTCAAATATGAAATATAGTCTTTTTAAATCCAATTTAGTTGGTTCTGAATGTTGGTCTGTATAGTTGCCCTAAGTTTTACATGTTTTTTGGGGATTATTGCCTTGCCTCTGAGCCTTCAGATCTGATGTTCTATTATCATGAATTTCATGGCATTGACAAGGGTAGATTTCCTCTCAGAATTCTGTTTTGATTCTCCTGTCAATCCTGGTCCAATTAATCTCTAATTTCTTTGTGACTTTTGTATAAAATGGCCTCTAGAGAAAGATCACAGTCAGACATGTAGCTAGTTCCACAATTCCCTCTTGAAAAGTCGAAATCAAGAGCATTATTTTATTATATATTTTTTTGAGATAGGAGTTGGGGGAGGTCTCCCTGTGTTACCCAGGCTGGATTCAAACTCCTGGGCTCAAGCGATCCTCCCACCTCAGCCTCCCAAGTAGCTGGGACCACAGGTGCACACCATTGAGATCATTATTTTGTAGTCACACCTCTACCATCTGGCCACCAAAGGATGTGATTTTTAAGTGAAGGTGTAGAAGGAAAATAGGAAGACTAGATTTCATAGTGTTCCCTATCAAAATGATTGTGAGGTCATTCTGGTTTGCTTTTGCGTCTGCTTTAGTTTATTTCTCTCTTTGTCTTGCTTCCATATTATGTGTCTTTGGAAGAAGAACCAAGTCATAACTTGTATTGCTTCATATATATGTTGTTTTAACAATACATGATAAAAAGACAAGTCCTGAGTTTCTGTGGTGGCCCTGAAGAGGTTATCATATGAGATGTTGCATTTCTTACATAAATTCTAAGATACAGGCCAGACTATACAAGTTGAACCCTAATCTCATAGGAAATCTCTGTGTGCGTCCTGATAGTTTAGGACTCCATATGGTGTATCCTACATCGTCAAACTTAAGGTCAATTTTTTTTTTTTAACACAGAATGTTTCTTTTTTGATTTTCCAGTGATTTGCAAACCTACTTCCCCAATCCAGAAGTTTAATCCTTTATCACAAAACATTTCAAAAGTTTAGAACTGACACCAATGAGAACATGGTATATTACTAAAATTAGGTATCAGAATGTTTCTTGGCTGTCACTGCATTTGGCAGGACATCAGACAACTGTGAGTGACAGGTTCTTGTCTGATTTTGCACTTCTCTGGCGAGTTGCCCCTCTAAAGAACTGACTATTTGGGAGTTACTCGCTGATGGCTCAGCTACTTCCTGAACCTACCACATGAGCAAGAATTGAAACCAACTCACACCCTCAAAGCTCCGGAAGCCACCTAATGTTTTCCTCTTGGCTGAATGAGTTCTTGACTGAAACTCAATTTGACTTTGACAGTCATCTGCTAAGAACTCTAAAGTCATTATTGGTTCAGCCACAGCCAAAGAACTTGCAGAACATTCTCTGATGAGGTCCTCCAAGTACAACTGAGAGAAGGTAAGAGCATCCGAAAAGCACCTTGATTGTGACCTAGGATGAACTGGTCCCTGTTCTCACTTTGCATAAATGGGCATTTGAGGGATTGTTACAGCCATGTAGGTGGCAAATGAATCGCCTGGGTAGGAATGCAAATGATCATTTATTACTCAGAACTCAATAACTAAAACAAAGTGAAATGTTATTTAACTCATTAATGATCTTCAGTCCTGTTATGTTTTCAAAGATATTTTCACTTCAGAGTCAGGATAACTAACATTAAGATCTGTGGAGAATGAGGCTGTAGTTTCATCTTTGCCGGAACCAGCAATGTCTCCTTCCCAGCCCTACCTCTTTCCTCTGTTAAAGGAGGAGGTAAGGGTAGGTAGTTTTCAAGGTACCTTAAGCTCTGCCATTCTCTAAGACTAGTTGGTCAGCCGACCTTTCCTTCACGGGAGGGTCAGAAACTTGGGTGCCGGCCTTCCCATCTTGCTGGCACCATCCTTTGAACCTCTCTGACGCAGGCGTCTATGCCGCGTCTTAGCTACGGCTCCTGGGCCTGGTTGTTCTCTTCCAGAAATGTGAACAAGCTGATGTGTTTTTTATGGACTCAGAAGTGGTGTGTTTTGCTGGACACATATAAATTAACGGATGAAAGGATCATGAATAACTGTCTCAACTCTGGCTTCTTCCAGTTTTGAACAGTTAAGAGAAAGACTTTGAAATGAAAACTCTTATTGAAATGAAAATATCAGATCTTTATCCTGAAAAGTTGAGTCCTGGAGCCCAGCAGATATAGGGAAAACACAGGCAGCTCAACATAAAGATTCGGTGGGCCCCGTGCAGCCTTTCTAATGAAAGACATCGTTGGTGAGCAGCGCGTGGCACAGGCTTCTCCCGCAGTAGCAGGGAAAGGCCACTGCATTTACGTTTCTTGTTCTGAAACAGTAAATGCCATTACTTTTAGGGTAACTTATCTGATTCTTAACTGTGTCTATCATGTAACACCAATAAGCATCCATGGAAAACATCTTAAAAAGAGATCACTAAAATTACTTAACATCTCTGCTTAATTAACTCTACTAGTTTCTAAAATAGAGTGTCTTAAGATTCCAGTGTGTTCAGCTCCTACCACTGGTTCTTGCGTTGTCCCCTCCCACAAGGGAGCAGCGTGGCAGCATATCACGTGCAGACTCTGCTGGAATTGGCTTTAACTCGGCGTGTGCATGTCTGTATCAGCCCTAATGTCAGTCATGTGTGCCTGTGCCGCCTCTGTGTTGTTCTGGGCTCTCGTGGCTCACAGCCGCTCAGCGAGTGTCCTGTAACTGCTGTTGAGAGGGGAGTGTGGAAGGTGGAGGTATAAGTCGTCAGGTCACTAAGTTATCCTTTCCAGCTCTCTTGCTGCAGATGCTTTGGCCAGCTCCCCTGGGGTGCCTAAGCAGTTTCCGAACAGACCTCGCATTAACAGCTACGACAACTGTTGCAGGCTTCTGCCATTTTATTTGGCCCTCAGCGCCGAAACTGGGCCTTTCGTGTCCTCTTACTCCAGCAAGCATGATCTGTTCGCTCCCATACTGCTCTTTTTTTATATAGTTTAAATTCACATTCGTGACCTTAGCTGCATAGTGCATAATTCTAAAGAGCTATGTCTGCCTCCCTGCTCCCTGACCTCATCTTTACAGATTTGCTTTGAAACGTGTGGACATAAACTTCCCTTAAGCCTTCAGGATTTTTAGGCTGCAATAATAAAAGAGGAAAACGTTTCTGTCCTTGACAGTAGAGGGAAACACGCACCTCTCTGCTGATCACAGAGGGCCTGGTGTTTCATCCCCGACATCTCTGCGGCACCAGCGCAGGTCTTTGTTGGGGAAGTTCTGCCGGAAAGAGTGTAGGAAAGACGTTTGAAGTCTTTGGCATTTTCTCCGTCTGAAAACCTTTGACTTCCCCAAAATTAGAATAGTAAGAATTAAAAATGTTGGCCCTATTCCGGATATTAGCTTTTGTTAGCTTTCCTTGCAGGACAGTGTAAGCAGGTAACTCTGGTGTTTGTAAGCTGAGATCATGTTGCCTTAAGTAACTCCTTTACCAGCCTCTGCCTCCCGTTTCTATTTCCACAGCTCCATGGTCTCTGTCAGCTAGCAGAGCATTTGGTGGAAGAAAGACAGCCCAGCCTTGCCATGATTGGAAACTACAGCCATTATTGTGTGAAAGGGGGAATGTGTAGAGGAGAAATTTCCTCTTTATAAAGAGCCCAGCTGTCTCCTTATAACATTTCCCTGTTTCACACACAGCCATTGCAGTCAAGTCTGTGCATGATCAAAGACCATCCTTTCCTCTTTTTTTCTCTCAGAAGATTCATCAGTCTTTTATTTGGAGAATAAAATGAAGTTGCTCTGAAAAAACAAAGCACAAGTCTTATGAAGAAAATGTCTATGCAACTAGAGTGCTGAGAGTGAGCGCGGCACAGCAGATGCGGAGCTGGGGACGCAGCCCCGCTTGTGTTCTGCTTTGCCCGCTTCCTTTTCAATGTGGTATCTGATAATCTCGGAACTCACACTACTTAAGGCAAAATAGGAAGCCATCTGCATGATGCTTTATTCCACAGAAGTTAAAAAGTTCTGCTCCCTTGTCTTGATTGAGCCTTTTTAAGCTGGGGTCTGACTTCATTACCTCATCTACAACAAGCTGCCACTAAGCTTGGTTTTGATTTCCAGAATTCTTGTCGGGCTAAGCATAAATAAATGTTTGATTGATAATAAAGGATGTAGTTAAACCTGATAAGTATGCATGGTGGCAATGCCAATCGAAATCACATTGAAAACTAATGAACAACTACAACAGAAGCCTCCTGAATAAAATTTACCCTGGAAACGTAAAGACTTTTAATGCAGAAGTATACAATTCGGAGTGATCCAATGTGATTGAAAATTGAAAGTGTGATTTTAAACTTTTGGAAGTACATATGTTTGTGAAGATCTGTGTCCAGTTCAGCAACTTCCATTGCCCACTGCATTCATCATGTGAAGAACTAGTTAACAGTATGTATAGCACAGGGTTGTTAACTACATTGTCCAAAGGACAAGACAAGAGTTATTGTCTAATAAAAGGAAAATTAGGAACAGCAAAGCTCTTTAAACTCAGGAAGACATTTTAGAGTATCAGACCAGAGAATCACTAGAAAAGTTTAGCTTGGTGTGAGAAAGAAGAGACATTGATAGCTTCTCTATAAAAATAATTTTGACATTTGGTAGAATTGTCCTAGTAGGATTGCAATTTATATTCTAGGAGCTCATTACCTCAGATTAAGAAGTCTTACAATATTTAAAATTCGTTTGCTGAGTGTTTTCAAAGATAAACAATAACAAAAATGAACCTCAACTTAAAAGGCACAGCTGTGTTCATATCCCATATTCTGATCTGTCTTTACTCAAGTTACTGTTGAGCCTTTTTATCTCTAAGCCTTTATGAAGTGCTGAATAAATATGTCATTATATAGAGGAGTCTGTTGCTTGATTTTTAACCTCTGGCCACATTTCTTCAGGGCCTTTATGTTATTTTCTTCCAAATAATTTTATGAATGTAGTTTCAGAACTTTAAAGCCACATCAAATAACTGAAATTTTGAGGTAGAAACAAGCTGGACTTTTAAAGTTGTAGAAACGAGATTGACATGGAATATGATTATAATTTTTTTAATGATCTCATTACTAGAACAAGAGGGCATGGAGCAAAAACACTAATTTTGTGTAAATTAACTTTTTTATTTACATATTTATTTTTTATTTTATTTATTTTTTTATTTCAGCATATTATGGGGGTACAAATATTACAGTTATGTATATTGCCCATGCCCCCCAGCCCCCCTCGAGGCAGAGCCTCAAGCATGACCATCCCCCAAACGTTGCACATCTCACTCATTATGATTGTATATACCCATCCCCTCCTCCCCCCTCCAACCCGCCCAACACCCGACAAATGTTATTCCTATATGTCCACTTAGGTGTTGATCCGTTAATACCAGTTTGCTGGTGAGTACATGTGGTGCTTGTTTTTCCATTCTTGAGATACTTCACTTAGTAGAATGGGTTCCAGCTGTGTCCAGGAGTATACAAGCGGTGCTATATCATCATTGTTTCTAAGGGACACCTGCACTCGAATGTTTATAGCAGCACAGTTCACAATTGCAAAGTCGTGGAAACAACCCAGGTGCCCATCAATACATGAGTGGATCAACAAAATGTGGTATATGTATACCATGGAGTACTATTCGGCTTTATGAAAGCACAATCTTAAAAAGCCAAACAAATTCCAGCCCACTGGACCCGCTTCTCTGTCTTGTTTCTGGTCCACAAACCTATCTATTCTCATAGAGTATTTTATGTTCTATTGCTCATCATCACATAACCTTGCATGGTTTATATTTCATATAATTCAAAGAATGCAGTTTAATTACTTCTGTATTTCTGATCTGTTTTAGTAAAGGTTAATTCCATTCAGCTCTATTTTTACAACTTAGACTGATTATAAGCCACATTGAGATTTTAATTTCAACTTGATGCTTCACAATTGAGAGGAAAGTAATAATCAGAAAAGCAGAGATTATATTCAGAGATATTTTGGAGATTTTTTTTATCCCCTCTGACCTTAAATTTCTTTCCCTGTAAATTGGAAAGAATTTACGGAGATATTGTTAGAATTAAATGGAAAAAAATCCAAGTAAAGCATTTGATATAGTGCCTAGGGAACATAATAAACACCCAGTGTATGTTATTGTTGTTATTTTTAATACTACCATTATGGGTATAATGATTTATGTAAATTGTTTGATTTTTTTTTCCTCCTAATTTCTGAGTGGAAAATACTTGAAAAAGGCTTGTAAGTGTATATATTAGGAATTTGACTATTGTCTTCTAATAGTAATCAAATTCTTTTTATAGATTGCATAGGCTAGAGTTGAATTTAGATGCTTGATATGTTTGGTATCTGAACCAGATTGCAGTCACATCACTACAGATTCATTTTCTTTTTACACTGTAAAAATTAAAACAGTAATACAAGCTCATGATTAAAACAGCAGTTTGATCCAAGATTTTATAGTTTGTAGAACTGATAATGTTTAATGTTCTCCATAAATTCATGCAGCCTAATAGGAAAGTACATAGAATTTTTAGAGCTCAAACAGACTTTAGAGATACTGCTCTAATTCAACTCCCTCATCAAATGAGGAAACTCTGTAGGCAAGTTGAAATGAAGAATTCAGTTAAGATTCTTTATCTTTGTGTAAGGCGTAGATGCAACTTTGCAAAAGAAAGGGTTACCTAATAATCATTAAATTGTTATCATTAGGCCTGGCGGGCGTGGTGGCTCACGCCTGTAATCCTAGCACTCTGGGAGGCCGAGGCAGGCGGAATGTTTGAGCTCAGGAGTTCGAGACCAGCCTGAGCAAGAGCAAGAGCAAGACCCCCGTCTCTACTAAAAATAGAAATTAATTGGCCAACTAAAAATATATAGAAAAAATTAGCTGGGTATGGTGGCACATTCCTGTAGTCCCAGCTACTCGGGAGGCTGAGGCAGGAGGATCACCTGGGAGCCCAGGAGTTTGAGGTTGCTGTGCACCACGGCACTCTAGCCAGGGCAACAGAGTGAGACTCTGTCTCAAAAAAAAAAAAAAAAATTTTTTTTTACCATTGCCCCAAGTTGTCATCTGTTTGCTGCAAATGAATATAAAATAAAATTTAGAGCACCATCAATGTATATACTATTCTGTGTATTTTCTCTTAACATTATTATCCCTTATTTTTAAATTTCTAGGTAAGGTTGCCCTATTTTGACCTACATGGTTTGCTTGTTCATTCTCATGTTGTTGGGCGTTTGAGATATTTCCCAACTTTTGCTAATATAAGAACTGTTATGCACATCTTTTTATCAGGTTACTCCCCTGTACTTCCTCCACCCCAGTTAATTCCTAGAGGAATATTCCCACAAATTAATCAAGGTATAGTATTACAGTACATTCTAGTTACTGGTCATTAGGCTCAAACTCTCTTCACAAGTAACTTGATAATGGAAACTCAAATACTAGAGATTGGACTAAATGTAGGTCTTCATAGGTGGCTGCTTTTTGTTAGGCAGAAGATCTTTTACCTGCATGGAATGATTTATAAAGAGAGTTTTTAAGATAAGCAAGAAGGTTCAAGAAGACCCTGGGAAAATTTGACAGTTTTCTAATTTCTCCTGAGTCTGATATTCAGAATGTCATTTTATTTTCTTACGCAGTATATCAGGTATACTCCAATTTTTAAAAGTGGAGATAGAACTATTTCAAAGATAAACACACATTTTTAGATTAACCATAAATAGGTTTCCTTCCATTAGAGCATGTTTTGGACTTAACATCACATAATTCTTTTGTTACAGAGATCCACTTTCATTTCTGAGACCTTAAATACAGATAGGGGTTTCTGTCTTTATAGCAGTCCTGCTGCCAATACAATTCAGCCTCGATGGGAAGGAAGTCCTGTGGCCAGATGGGTAGAGATCCATGGTATGAGGCCATAAAGATAAAATTGGAAAGAAGAAAAGGAAAACTATAAAGGGCCTCAGGACAGGGCTCTGTAATAAAATGAACCTGACTTCAGGCAATTGCTTGTTATGAGGGTAGGGGCTTCTTTAAAATTATGAAGGAATTGAGTCTCTTAATTTTATTTTTAGTTTATTTTTGGAATAGATAGTAAATTCACATGGATTAAAATTTAAATGAAAATTCTTTTTCTTACTGTGGTCCTCAGCCACCCCTTTCCCCTCCTCAGAGGCAACCAGTATTACTAATTATGTGATTATCCTTCCAGAAGTATGTTGCACCTATACAAGTAAATATGTGTTTATATATACATATGTTTCTGTGTATGCACATACATGTATTTTTCTTCTTTTTTTTAATGAATTGTTGTATAATATACACACTATTATGCACCTTGTGTTTTCACCTTACACCAAATCTTGGAAGAGACACTTAATTCATAGAAAGAAAGCTTTGGTATTCTTTGAAAGCACTTTAAAAATATCATGTGTTGCCAGGTGTGATGGTGCATGCCTGTAGTCCTAGCTACTCTGGAGGCTGAGGTGGGAGGATCACTTGAGCCCAGGAGTTTGGGACCAGCCTGGGTAACATAGCAAGACCCTATCTCTAAAAACAAAAAATAATTTTAAAAGTGATATGTCTACAATGGGTAAAATTAATTCCTAATCCATGGATTAGGCCTCGAGATTAGGCCTGTTACATAAATAGTGTTCAAGAAATGTTTGTTGAATGAATGAGGGAGTGGGAGGGTTATTTTATTATAGTATAGATAGGAAGAGGCAGAAAGCTAAGAATTGCCTGAAGCTCTGAGACTATCGATCTGTCCCTGATAGCGGGTCCCTGGGATGCCATCACAAAATGCATATTTGTTTTAAGAAGGCATCAGAAATTTTCTCTAAGGCTTCATGTTGGGAGATGTTAGTAGAAAGAGATGCCTCTGGAGGTGGGAGAAGAATGGAGTTATGGGATGGCCTCTGGACTCCAGGAGTCAGGAGATATGGTCCTGGTTCTACTGTGATAGGACTCTAGGTCCTGGAACAAATGGGGTCAGGTCATTTCTTCAAATGCAAAACAAGGGGGTTGGAGTAGATTATTTCAATGAATGCTTCTAGCTCTAAAATTATATCCTTTATAATTTTGTAATTTCTTGTTTGATCACCAATTTGCACATTTGTCATGTTGAAACTGCTTTTTAGAGACATAAAAAACAAAGTGTTCTTTTTAAGATAATAAAGAACCACACAGTTATTGGTGAAAATGTGATTGTTAAGATTCCAAGATTAGACTGTGGAAAGTACTTTGCAATGTTTATGTTCCTTACAAAAATTAGCTGGGCATGGTGGCACGTGCCTGTAGTTCCAGCTACTTGGGAGGCTGAGGCAGGAGGATTGCTTGAGTCCAGCCTGAGCAACATAGCAGGACTTCATCTCTAAAAAATAAAAATTAAAATAAAAAATTAAAAAATTATTGGCATATTAAGATAAAAGCAGATTTATAGGGGTAGGACTAAATATCTCACACATTGACATATTTTGAGCAAATTAAAACTCTGTAGTTTTAACCTTTTATCAGATAAAATTACTATAACATTAAAGTTAT
>CAUYPO010094890.1:0-12647 GCA_963574435.1 Cheirogaleus major
GAAACGTGCAGTGCGGATATGGCTGGACTCAGATGACACAGATAACCATGAACTCTCAAATCACCCTGAGTACCCCTTGCCAGGGGAAGTAGCTTGCCCTCCTGTGGCTGAGGAAATTCCTCTTTTTCTTTCACTTAAAAAGTCTGTGATATACTAGTACAACCTCTGTGGAAAATAATATGGAGATACCTCAAAGACCTACAAGTAGAACTACCATTCAATCCAGCAATTCCATTACTGGGCATCTACCCAAAGGAAAATAAGACATTCTATAAAAAAGATATCTACATTAGAATGTTTATGGAAGCACAATTCACAATTGCAAAGATGTGGAAACAACCCAAGTGTCCATCAATACATGAGTCAGTTAATAAAATGTGGTAGATGTATATCATGGAATATTACTGAGCTACAAAAAGTGCTGAATACCCCTTATACTATCCTGGATGGAGCTGGAACCCATTCTACTAAGTGAAGTATCACAAGAATGGAAAAACAAGCACCACATGTATTCACCATTAAATTGATACTAATTGATTATGTGCACATATGGAAGTAACATTCATATGGCATTGGGCAGGTGGGAGAGGGGAGGAGGGGATGGCTAAATTCACAGCTGATGGGTACAGTGCATGATGTTTGGGGGATGCCTTGTAGCTCAGACTTGGGAAGTGTAAAGGCAATATATGGAACCAAAGCGTTTGTACCCCCGTAATATTCTGAAATAAAAAAAAGAAGAAAATATGGTCAGGTATACAAATATCTGGGAATAAAGATATTCATCATAGTGTTGCTCATAGCTGAAAATTTGAAATAAACTAAATGTTCAGTAATGGAATGTTGATTAAATAAAGCTATATAATGGAAAATTATAGTTATTAAAAATAAATTTAAAAAATCTCTGGTAGAATGTGATATTTCCCATGGGTTAGGAGTAAGAAAGGGTACTTAAGGAATTAAAGAAAGAGTTACATCTCTAAGGCGATCATTTAAAGAAGAGACTCTTCTCTTCCTTAGATGAGGACAGGCAATAAGATCAGGAGCAGATATATAATCTCAAACAATGGTTAACTTAAAAACAAAGCAAAAGGATTATAGATTCTTTTATAGGACTTTTGGTACCAGATATCATGCATTTCAGTTTGTCTAACATTAAGATTAGTGGATTTGTGAACTACTGACCTCATTTAATACAAGCAAATACCTGTGATGTTGACCAGGGTGAATCTATTTCACAACTGCTAAAGAGCTGCCTCTGAAATTACCACCATCTGTTGGATTGCATGGCCATGTCACTCAATAGACAAGAATGACTTCCAATTTGTACACATATTGTTTATGTTTAAATGTCACTTCTGAAGTATGTGGATAATTTATTCTCTTCAGGTTAAACCCTTCCTATACCCATCCATCCGTACCTTCCCTCCAAAAGAAACTGTCATGCTAATCAATTGCTTATTAAATTGTTGTTCACAGTGAGAGCAAAGGGACTCATCAACCCAATCCCACTCAAATGATCACATGACCCATATTAGTGAGGTCATATGACTGTGTTTGCCTAACTTGAAAGGGGGTAACTAGCTTCTGGCGAACAACCTAGGTGGCAATGGTGAAAAGAGGGTATGCCAGTGGGTAGTACTCTCTAAGGAGGCTCTGGCAGGATGGATTTGACACAGTGGGGCTGAGGGGCACAAAATCAGGATGACAGTTCCTACAATGAGATAAATGAAGACACCCACGAGGGAGAGAACAACAATGGCTCCTGCCCAGGGAGGCTATGACCTGCCCACTGGACAGGAGGAGCGCCTAATTGCATTGCTGTCTGTCTCTATGTAACACCGTTTGTTTATTGAAGATCCCCTTCTTTGTCCTGAACAAATTGACCTATTTGCTTTACTTTGTGCATTTAATTTTCATCTGTACGTTTGCAAAATACCCCATCGGTGTTCATTATGGTAAATTAATATTAGTGGTTCTGTAAGACAACCATCAGCCCTCATTCTCACTAACTCTTTCCCACCTCTCCACCTCGTTCCTTGACTAATAGATATCATTTCAACAGTTTGAATAACTGCCGTGTTACAGAAAAGGCAGTAATTTATACTGATGTAATGGCCGTGATAAAAATCATTTGTGTGCTGATTTTATAAATTAGGGTAGAAATGTGAGTGCCTCTGAAAAATGAAGTGCTACCACATGGATTCCACTGTTGCTAATGCTTCATACCTTTCTGCTTCATTAAACCAATTTCACGGGGAGATGAGTCAGAGGAAGAAGCTGTGCTGCTTATGAGATGCAACAATGGTTTATTGAAAGAAATGGGGCTAAGATTAAATTAAGTGCTACTCGAGAAATATGGAAATACAAAAATATTCAGGCTTCAAGATGGGTAATTCAAAAATATGATAAGTTAGCTCTTTCATACTCCAAAAACTGGCTCATCATAATTGCATAGAATTAAATTCACAGCCTTCTAATTAATATTGAAGAGTTTCTTGAAACTACCCTTATGAGTAGGAGAACCCAAGAATGAATTTATCCCATTTCCATTTTGAAATCATGTCAACTCAAAATTTTCTTTCAGATCTATTCCAATAAAGTTGGATCTTTAAAATGTTTCCTTGATGGTTTGCTCATTCTTGAGAAATAAACACTAATCTTAGATAAAAGGGGTTGGGGCAAGATGAAGGCATGTGGCAGAAAGTGGGCCATTCATTGGCAGTTGGCAATTACCAAACCTCAGTAGCTGTTCTGGTCCTTTGTTTATAGGTTTCAGGTGAGCACAACACCAGCTGAATACAGATTTATGCTGGCCAGCATCTTGTTGCTCCTTTTTGGATAATGCTCTAAACTGGATGTGGAGACACTGAAAAAAAGCACTGATTGACATGCCCTTAGAAGCAGGTACCAAGGAATTGAGATAGAGCCATTTCCACTGTTCATCTAAATTGCCTACTATTTCCCCCCTTTCTGATGAGCTTGAAGTTTTCACTTTCTAGCAACTAAACCCTATTTGTTCCCTGAATTGTGAAGGATGTAAATACAAAGAGATTCATTCATTAAATAAGAGGCTTATGAATACTTGGTGGGTTTTTCTTTTTAATGCAGAATTTCAAAGTGCAGCTGAAGAACTGCCATTTTCTTCCCCCTTCACAATGAGATCTCTGTGTATAAGTGACCCAAGTCCCGGGGTTGAGTCCAGCTCTCAGATTAGCACAGAAAACACGCACAGATGTGACTTTCAACCCACCCCCTCCCACTGATAATAAAAGAAGTTCCAAAAAGTGTTCCTCTAGGATGGGAGGAAAAGATTTTGAGATTACAATCCTGAAGACTACTATGTGCCAAGAGTCAGAGAACATATCCCTACTCAAATGGGAAATTAATTTATGTGCAGTCTGCTGTTACCATTGTGGAATTTGGAGTTCAACAGACTTAGTTCAAACAGCTAACATAGCATGTCTACAGTTATAACAAACACTTTTCATCACACTATCGTAGAGGGGCTTGCAGCAATCCCCTTCTGATGCTCGCCATTGCTATTAGCTGATAGGCATGTCCGCCATCATCAGTGCGCTGGGAAAGTATGTTGCCCAAATGCCCATCAGCCTGTTGGTGGCTTACAAAGCCACTGTCGTGGTTTTAAACACTATAAAAAGGCATATACTTAGCTCAAAAGTAAAGAATGAACTTAAAATTAACTTTTGGAGAAATGTCAGTATTTGATTTAGATACTTCTGGAAATAAAAGGTTAAGAAGTATAAAAGGTATACTGATTAGGAAGAAAGAAATAAAATGGCTTTTATGTAGAAAATCTGAAGGAATCAACAACAAAAAAACCCCTCCTGGAATGAATAAGTGATTATAGTAAGGATATGAGGTTAATATACAAAAGGCTATCACTTTCCTATATACCAGCAATGAACAAGTTTAATTTGAAATTACAAAACAAAACACTTTTACATTAGCATTGAAAAATATGAAATGCTTAGATATAAATCTAACAAAATATGTATAATATCTGTATGAAGAAAACTACAAAACTGATGAAAGAAATTAAATCAGAACTAAATAAATGGAGATATATTCCATGTTCATGGATACAGATTCAATACTGTCAAGATGTCGGCTTTTCCCAATTTGATCTATAGATTTAACATAATCTCAATCAAAATCCCAGCAAGTTGTTTTGTGGATATTGACAAATTGATTCTAAAGTTTATATTGAGATGCAAAAAGATCCAGAATAGCCAGCACGATATTGAGGGAAAAGGACAAAATCAGAAGATTAACATTACCTGATTTCAAGACTTACTATAAATCTACAGTAATCAATACAATATGGTATTGGTAAAACAATAGATAAATAGATCAATGGTACAAAATAGACAGGCAAGAAATAGAGTCACAACAATATAGTTGATAGACCATTGAAAAAGAAGCAAAAGCAAAACAATGGAGAAAAGATAGTCTTTTCAACAAATGGTATTGGACATCCTCATGCAATAATAATAATAATCATAATCATCTAGACACAGACTTTACACCCTTTATAAAAATTAACTCGAAGTGCACCACAGACCTAAAAGTAAAACACAAAACTAGAAAACTTTTAGAAGATAACACAGGAGGAAATCTGGATGACTTTGGGTATGATGATGACCTTTTTGGATATGACACCAATGATATGATCCATGAAAGAAAGTACTGATAATCTAAATTTCATTAAAATTAAAAATTTCTGTTCTGTTAAAGTCACTGCCAAGAGAATGAAAAGACAAGCCAAGGACTGGGAGAAAAAACCAAAGACATATCTGATAAGGACTCTTATCCAAAATATACAAGAACTCTTAAAAGTCAACAATAAGAAAACAAACAAAGTGATTAAAAAATGGCCCAAAGACCTTATATACATCTCACCAAAGAAGATATACAGATAGCAAATATGTGTATGAATATTTATATGAAAAGATGCTGGTGAGCATTGTAGGGGGGGAAAGGCATGCCTCAAATCATGGTTTGGGTGTGGCAAAGTTATAACATGTAACCAAAATGTTTGTACCCCCATAACATCCTGAAATTAAAAAAAATTAATAATTTACCCATTTCATTAAACATTCATCTTAGGGATATACCATAATTTTATTTAACTAAATCCTCCATTAGACATTTAAGTATTTTATAAATTGTTATTATTTTTTTTAAAGTATTCAATGAACATCTTAGCACTGAGCTAAATTTCTTGATGCTAAATCTGTATCATCTTTGATGCTAAAACAGTCACTCTTTTGCCTCCTTTCCCTAAAAAGGAAATGAACATCTGCTGCTAAATAGCCTTTTTTATACCATGGTGCAAAAGCCTTCTCAGTCTCCTCAGCTAGCCTCATGAAGAGGAAAATACAGCTTCAGTTTAGCCCTAGTATAACAAGTAGGAATTCAGTATTTCCTGGGCCAACAGAGTAGATGGTGGCAAAACTAACCTTCAGAACTCTAGCCTGAACCGATCACTTTCAAATAGCCTTATGAATCAAATTTTATTCAGAATCCCACAGCCATTAGATTTTTCTGCCTGGGAAACTTGATATTATGGATTATTCACAAAACTGTCTAGCTAACAGGAGTGATCCACAGTAACAGATTTTCCCAAATTGTCCACCACAGGAGTTTTTCAACATGGTGAGTATCACCCAGAGTCACATATAAAACTCTGAACTCTGGCATGAAATGATTGACTACGAACCAATTTGATACTCTTAAATTAGAAAAGATATGGTTCTAAAGATATGGTTCTTCTGATTCTTGGGGTTTAGTATTGTCTCCCTAATTATTTACACTGTCTGTGTGATCTTTTACTACAAGGCATATTCCCAGTAGGTCATGGTAAATTTAACTCTTCTAATCTTGAAGCTCCTAATCATGAGTAAAAATAATAACGGAAGCAAACTATCACCTCTGTGCATCCATCTTGAGCAACATTAAATGATTGCACCAATATTTTTCCATAATTAACAATTTCTGAGAAATACCCTGGGAGTTTTAGTGGAAGCTTTTTAATGCTTCTTAATTCAAGAGTATATTTGCATCATATCCCACAGCCCTTTCCATACTAGTCAGTGCTATCAAAAAGAAGGCAGGAAATGAAGAAAAAAGAACAAAAAATAGAAAGAACAAATAGAAAAGAAATAGTATGGTTGTGGAATTAAACCCAACCCTATAGGTGATCATATTAAATGTAAATTTATATTTAAAGGCAAAGATTATCTGAGCTGATAAAAAATAGCAAACTACAACTATATGGTGTCTATAAGAAACCAACTTTAAATATATAGGCAAAGAAAAGTTAAAAGGAGGAAAACAACTATAAGATACCATGACACACTATTAGAATGGCCAAATTCCAAAACACTGACAGCATCAAATGCTGGTGATGATGTGGAGCAACAGGAACTCTCATTCATTGCTGTTCAAGGGACAGCTTTTCTGGTTTGTTTATCTTCAAGTCCCCACTACAGTTGCTTGCAGATTACAGACAATCAAGAATGAGGTTTGGAATGGTCTTCCAGATGGAATGGAGTGCAGAGATTAGCTAGTCTCAGTGTTAACTAGCCACATGCAACATCTATATAACATATTTGATTTTAATTATAAATACACATATCTGACACACTAACAACCTGACACATAAATGTGTGACACATAAATCTTTATTTTTAGATTATAGTTGAGTCCAACTAAGCCTCCAAGAATAATTTGTGGCCAATGTTGCTGGAACTCTAGTCCTGTAAGTGCTCCATAGAGGGTCTGTAATAAAATATTTACATTAGGACATTAAAGGTTCTGAAAATTTCTATAACAAAGGAATCTATTTAATCTTTTCTTTTCCTAATTTTTTTTTCTTTGAGACAGAGTCTCTCTCTGTTGCCCAGGCTGGAGAGCAGTGGTGTCCTCATAGCTCACTGTAGCCTCAAACTCCTGGGCTCAAGCAATCCTCCATCAGCCTTCCAAGTAACTGGGACTACCCACATGTACCACCACATCTAATTTTTTAAATTTTTGGTAGAGATGGGGTCTTGCTATGTTGCCCAGGCTGGTGTTGAACTCCTGGCCTCAAGTGATCCTCCCACCTTGCCCCAAAGTGCTGGGATTACAGGCATGAGCCACCTTGTTCAGCTACTGCCCAGGCTTTGAGTGCAGGGTTATGAAACATAGCTCACTGTATAGCCTCTAACTCCTGGGCTCAAACAATCCTCCCACCTCAGCCTCCTAATAAGCTGGGACTGTAGGCACTCACCACTATGCCCAGCTAATTTTTCAATTTTGTGTATAGATAGGGTCTCTCTGTGTTGCCCAGGCTGCTCTTGAACTCCTGGGCTCAAGTGATCCTCCCACCTTAGCCTCCCAAAGTGCTGGGACTACAGGCACATACCACTATGGCCAGCTAATTTTTTTATTTTTTGTAGACGTGGGGTTTTGCTATGTTACCCAGGCTGGTCCTTTCCCTAACTTTTTTCAAGCAACATCTAATCAGGTCTCTTGAAACTATGTTCCACAGAACCATTTCTTGGACACACTGATTTATTATTGCCATCTTGTCTGGCAGACCCAGAGCAGACAACTACAAAGGCGAGTTGTAAGTTACCTCTGGGCTGAGTTAAAAAGAATAAAAACAAATAAAAAGGAACACATTAAAAGAATCTTAGGTTTTGTGGGATGTGATAGATTGTATTTGCCAAAGTAGGCCAGGACAATACATCCCATCCCAGAAGCTCTTCCTTCATCTGGGTGAGTCTGGAACTACAGCAGAAGTGAAGCTACGTGACTTCCAAAGTTACACAGCTTTTCTAGAAGATTACATAAATAGAATTATATCTTACGTGGTCTTTCGTGTCTGACTTCTTTACCTAATTATACTCATTTTGAGATTTATCCACTTTGTTGCATATATCAGTAATTCATTCATTGTCACTGTGGAGTGGCGTTCCATTGTATGAATAGAGTTTATTTCCTCATTCATCAGTTGATGAACATTTGAGTTCATTCTAGTTTTGACCTATCAAGAATAAAGTATCTATCTGGTTTTCCTGGGTCACTAGTGAGTCCTGAGCTGCCACATAAGCAGTCTAACCACCCTGAGACTGCCATATTGTGAGGAATCCCAAAGAGCTCACTCAAGACACCACCTGAGAGGACCTGAGACTTCATGAAGCAAGAACAAAGCAATGCCCAACCCACCGCCCACTGCTGCGTCTGCACAACCGCCCTCCCCTTTCAGCTCCAGCCTGTCTGCCAGCATCTGCATGAGAGACCCCAAGAGAAGGACCACCCAGCTGAGCCCTTCCTGAATTCCTGACCCTCAAAACCCACATAGGAATAAAACAATTGTTGTTGTTCTAAGCCACTGAGTTTGTGGGTGACATGTTATGTAGCAATAGTAACTGGAATATGGGACATACGAGCAAGGAAATTCTTTTAGGTGATTTTGAAAGGTAAAGAAAGATAGGACTAGATGCTACCTGGGCAGAGATTTATTTATATCTAACTCAAGTTAGAATGCTACAAATTTCTTTATCATTTGCTCTATAACCAAGGTTTTTTTGTTTTTTTGCGTGGGGGAGGGGGGGCTTAGATTATTTTCCAAACCTGGGCAGGGTTCATGTGTCTATTTGTAGGGATAGCAGTTTATTAAAATACTTGAGTCTTTATCTTGTGCCAGGCATGGGGCACTATTATCCATGCACGGTCAGGTTCCCAGCATAGGTTATAACATTACCACAGTTTTATTCGGATCTATACAGTGACTTAGGCTTACAGGTAAGACGAAGGTAGTCACTATAGGTTTCAGGGTGGTAACTTAGCATTCAGGCTCAGCCTGAAGCACTGATATCCTCAATTTGTAGTAAAAAGGGCAAAGTGTGAGTCTGATTTCTATTTAGATGTAAAAGCCAAGCTAGAGCCAGAGGCCTCTTGCTTCCTACAGGGACACAGTGTTCAGATTTGTTGGAGGATTCGGTCATTCTCTCATTCATTGTTTATTTATAGCTATTTGTTTATAGCTCTCTCTCTCTTTTCTTGGTCTTGCTTTTCTTTGTATCTGTGAAATTAATCCAAACTCAAAGCTGTAGGAACTTTAAATTATTTGGAGCCTTGAGAGGACTGTGGCTATGCAGCCCAGGTTACATGGCATGTGGCTGCAACTTCTGCCTTTTTTTTTTTCTACTGTGAATAATTAGGAAGACCAAGCAGCACCAGAGGGAAGACTTGAGAGACCTTTAGGACTCCGCAGGGAGTAATGAAGTAATCTTCCTTGGAATGTAGCAATCTGTCACCGATCAAATCGCTGTAATGTGTGCACTGGTCTTCTATGGAAAATGCTGTCATCCTGCTAAAATCCTGCGTCCCTGCCTAAGTAAATGAAACCTTACCTTCTCTACCTTGGGAAACTGACCCTATCTGTTCGAAACCTGTGTTTCCTGATTGACTGTTCTCAAGATCTGCACTCAAACTCTGTACTTAATCATATTTTCTGAATCTCATTACTCGAGGTTGACATATCTTTAGTGCCTGGCCCTGTGCTGAACACACAGCTGCCGCTCAGTGAATGCGCTCACACTGGGGGCCTCACTCCCACTGCTGTGTCGCTACAAGATCCCCCAACACATCTGGGCAGGCTCTCCCGGCTCACATTTCCTGGCTGTGCACCCTGAAAAGGTTGGATGGTGTGGCCCCCAGGGCTTTTTCAGTTCTCTCGGGTTGGGCACTCAGTGAAACAGTTGGGTTGTTACTTGGATGACCCTGGGAGGCCTGCGATGCTCTCTGGCTTCTTCGGATCCTGCCTGCAGGCAGCCCGGTGTTTGCGCTGTAATTGGAATCTCATCAAAGCCACTCCTTAAATCAATTTCAGTTGGAACCATTGTTGTTAGGCTAGGCTAGCATTTGGATTGGAGCCAATTACGCCCACTTTTCCTGGTGCCAAAATGTCAAATATCACCTTGTTATAATCAGGAGCATGACTACACATGTGCACTTCCCAAGCAAGACATTCGCAAGGGCTCAGCACACTATAATTGCAGAACCCCAAGCTTGATCCACGTGTGGACAATTGGGGCCACCTCATAATGCCGGTGACCAGGGCCAGAGGAGCTGAGGCCGAGCAGCCGTCCCCATCGCCTCGCCCCAGCTTGTGTTCATTCCACTGACTTTTTCATCTTTCCCCATGTGGACCTGGGCTTTGAAAATAATCAATTTGCAATGGGCTAAGGAACTGACCTTTAGAAAGTGGATAACTCAAGTGTAGAAAACGATAATCTGAGCCACCTTATTTTGGCCCCTGATAGGAAGGCCACAGGCTTGCGTGCCACACTCTATGTTGGGATGCTTTCCGACTGTAGGCCTGGTGCCACGGCAGCGACTCCTACACCATGTAGGGACAGAGAATTGGTTTTCCTTCTTCTCCTCTGACCACTGCTTCCCAGCCTTTCCATTTGAGACTCCCCCAAAGCTTAGACTTCTGTCTCCATACACTCCCTCTCCTGGGGAACACGCCCATTCCAGGGCTTTTGTGTCACCGACATGCTAACCTCCCCTAAATTTAAATCTCCAGCTCAAACCTCCTCTCCGAATTCCAAACCCCATATCTGGCAGCCTAACCAACGTTTCCATCTGGATGCCTAATGAACACCTCAGACGTGACACGACCCACGCTCGTGATGTCCTCTCGAAACCTGCTCTGTCTCCTTCTGCCCCAGTTTACCAAATGGTGCTGCCATAATTCAAGCCAGAAACCTAGGAGTCGTCCTTAATCCATCCTCTCTCTCCCTCACCTGCTTCTGCTTCCGGTCTGTCACCAAGTCTTCTTTCTACTCCAAATGATGGCAGCGGCGCTGCACTTGGAATCCTTCCCAGGGCTTTCAAAGCCCACGAGATCCGGTGCCTCCTGCTGTCCTTTTTAACTCATTTCCTCTTTCTCATCTTAGAGACTTGCCCTGTGCTGTCCCCTCTGCCTAGAACTCTTTCCATGGCTCTGGCTTCCCTGTCACCTCTGCACAGACACCGTCCCTACCACCCTACCACAGCAAGGCTCTGCATGTGTTTCTCCCGGCAGGCTTTCAACTTCCTTCAAAGAGCTCATCCTGTTTTGTCATGGTAGCCTTAGCTGTCTTTCTGCGCATTGTGTGTCTCCTCCTTCCCACCGTGATGCAGTGAGTGGACTAAACGCAGGGCCTTCCCAGCTGCAGTTCCCAACAACCTCGGAGCTGGGGAAAGCAGTTTGGCAGTTTCTCAAAAAGCTGAACACAGAGTTACCATGTGAGTCCGCAATCCTCCTTCTAGGTATGCACCCAAAGGAATTAAAAACAGGTATTCAAGAAATGCAAATTGGGCCGGGCGCGGTGGCTCAGGCCTGTAATCCCAGCACTCTGGGAGGCCAAGGCTGGCGGATCACTTGAGCTCAGGAGTTCGAGACCAGCCTGAGCAAGAGTGAGACCCCTGTCTCTACTAAAAATAGAAAGAAATTAATTGGCCAACTAAAAATATACAGAAAAAAAATTAGCTGGGCGTGGTGGCACATGCCTGTAGTCCCAGCTACTCAGGAGGCTGAGGCAGAAGGATCGCTTGAGCCCAGGAGTTTGAGGTTGCTGTGAGCTAGTCTGATGCCACAGCACTCTAGCCCGGGCAACAGAGTGAGACTCTGACTCAAGAAAAAAAAAAAAGAAACGCAAATCAAAACCATAATGAGTTGTCACCTCACACCTAGAGACAAGAGAAGACAAGTATCGGCAAGGATGTGGAGAAAAGACAACCCTTGCACACTGTTGCTGGGAATGTAAATCAGTACAGCCATTATGAAAAACAGTATGGAGAATCCTCAAAAAATTAAAAGTTAAACTACCATACGATCCAGCAATCCCACTTCTGGGTAAATATCCAAATGAAATGAAACCAGCACATTGAAGAGAAACCTGCACTCCCGTGTTTATGGCAGCACTATTCACAATAGCCAGGATATAAAATCAACCTGCGTGTCCATCAACAGATGAGTGGATAAAGAAAATGTACTATATATACACAGCGGAATATCATTCAGCTATAAAAGAGAACGAAATCCTGTTATGTTGCAACAACATGGGTGAACCTGAAGGAGGCTATGTTAAGTAAAACAAGCCAAGCCCAAAAAGACAAGTCCCACGTGTTGTCATTCACACGTGCAATCTAAAAATATCGATCTCACAGAAGCAGAGAGTAGAATGGTGGTTACCAGAGGCTGGGGTGGTGATGAGGGAGAAGGGGATGAGGAGATGTTGGTCTAAGGATGTATAATTACAGTTAGTTAGGAGGAATAAGAGCAAGAAATGCAGTGCACAGCATGGTGACTATAAGTAATGACAATATATTGCTTTCTTGAAAAATGCAGAGACAGTGGATGTTAAGTGTTATCACCACTTTAGCTATATGAGCTAAAGCATTTATTACTTAGCTAAATTTAACTGTTCCACAATTTATATGTACTTCAAAACATCATGTGTTACATCATGATAAATACATGCAATTTTTTTTTTGAGACAGAGTCTCACTCTGTTGCCCGGGCTAGAGTGAGTGCCGTGGCATAAGCCTTGCTCACAGCAACCTCAAACTCCTGGGCTCAAGCAATC